>JXCR01139198.1:12108-29902 GCA_002079205.1 Phalaenopsis hybrid cultivar
ATAGTGACCAAAGGAAAATATGTTGAGATTCTCATACCTCTTTATATTATTTTTAATGATATTGCACTTTAAAGAAATGTATTTTTTTTGTTTTGTTGCAGGAATGATGAATTAGAGTCAATGGAGCAAAAATAAGCAAAAATGAGCGAATTTGGAGCAAAAAGGGCCAAAATGTGGAGAATTGCACTAGAGCGCCGACGGTGCCATCAAGGCCGTCTACAGCAAGCTTTTCCCAAGGCTACAGGACAAATTCTCCAGAAGGCCGCCGACGGCACCATTGATGCCGCCGACGACGGGATCGACGGTTATGTGAAATGTACAATGGATAAGGCCGGATTTTGGAGGGGTGCGTAAGCAACTCTTGGGAAAACTCATCCACATCTTTAAAGAAAACATTTTAGTCGAAAATAAAGGGCCTTTTGGAGTCTTGGAGGTTAGACAGGATCCATTAGTGCGTAGAAAGCTTGCTAGAGCATATAACTGTGAGAAATTCTTCGAGAAATTGCAAGAGTAGAGGGAAAGTGAGAGATTTCTTCCTCCTTGCTACTTTGAAAAGGAATTCTATGTGTTGTAAAGAAAGGAAGANAATGGAAGCTTAACAAGTAATGAATTATGAAATTCTAAAAATCTTTATTCAGGAGAATTTTGAGTCAAAACAAAATAGTTTATTACAAAAGAAGCTCTACCAGATATAGTAATTCTCAGAGAANGATGGAAACTTAACAAGTAATGAATTATGAAATTCTAAGAATCTTTATTTGGGAGAATTTTGAGTCAAAACAAAATAGTTTATTACAAAAGAAGCTCTACCAGATATAGTAATTCTCAGAGAAAAAAAAAGTTCAAAAAGGCCTTAAAAAGTGAAATTTGGCCAACACTCCTGAGCAGAAGCTTGAGGTGAGAGGAAAATCAAAAGTTTCGTTATAAAGAACTTTTTTATTTCAAAATTCTCCTGATAAGATCCTTAGAATATTGAGATTCAGAGAATTGTTAAGTGACATTGGGATGAANTATTTCAAAATTCTCCTGATAAGATCTTTAGAATATTGAGATTCAGAGAATTGTTAAGTGACATTGGGATGAATGATAGATCAGTAATGGATTTAACGACATCTCCAAAATGAAAATATTTTCTTGACACTCGGATAAAAATGACGAGGCCTATTAGGCTAAGAGTGAAAAGAATTAAAAGAAAGTGGCTAGGGAAGAGTACTTAAGGAAAATCCCACCTAGACTTGAATTTTGTAAACATTGTATTTTGTANGGAAAGTGGCTAGGGAAGAGTACTTAAGGAAAATCCCACCTAGACTTGAATTTTGTAAACATTGTATTTTGTATGGTATAGTGACCAAAGGAAAATATGTTGAGATTCTCATACCTCTTTATATTATTTTTAATGATATTGCACTTTAAAGAAATGTATTTTTTTTGTTTTGTTGCAGGAATGATGAATTAGAGTCAATGGAGCAAAAATAAGCAAAAATGAGCGAATTTGGAGCAAAAAGGACCAAAATGTGGAGAATTGCACTAGAGCGCCGACGGTGCCATCAAGGCCGTCTACAGCAAGCTTTTCCCAAGGCTACAGGACAAATTCTCCAGAAGGCCGCCGACGGCANCAATGGAGCAAAAATAAGCAAAAAGGAGCGAATTTGGAGCAAAAAGGGCCAAAATGTGGAGAATTGCACTAGAGCGCCGACGGCGCCATCAAGGCCGTCTACAGCAAGCTTTTCCCAAGGCTACAGGACAAATTCTCCAGAAGGCCGCCGACGGCGCCATTGATGCCGCCGACGACGGGATCGATGGTTATGTGACATGTACAATGGATAAGGCCAGATTTTGGAGGGGTGCGTAAGCAACTCTTGGNTCAGCGCCATCGAGGCCGCCGACGGCGAGCTTTTCCCGAGGCTACAAAACAAATTCTCCAGAAGGCCGCCGATGGCGCCATCAAGGCCGCCAACGGCGGGATTGACGGTTATGTGAAATGTACAATGGATAAGGCCGGATTTTGGAGGGGTGCGTAAGCAACTCTTGGCAAAACTCATCCACATCTTTAAAGAGAACATTTTGGCGAAAAAATTGAAGAGACTTTTGGAGTCCTGGAGGTTAGAAAGGATCCATTAGTGCGTAGAAAGCTTGCTAGAGCGTATATTAGTGAGGAGTTCTTCAAGAAATTGTAAGAGTGGAGGGAAAGTGAGAGATTTCTTCCTCCGTGCTACTTCGAAGAGGAATTCTGTGTGTTGTAAAGAAAGGAAGAGATTCAGAGAAACTTTGAGGAGTGTTATNTGTTGAAAATAAAGGGACTTTTGGAGTCTTGGAGGTTAGACAGGATCCATTAGTGCGTAGAAAGCTTGCTAGAGCGTATAACTGTGAGAAATTCTTCGAGAAATTGCAAGAGTAGAGGGAAAGTGAGAGATTTCCTCCTCCTTGCTACTTCGAAGAGGAATTCTATGTGCTGTAAAGAAAGGAAGAGATTCAGAGGATCTCCTTGCTACTTCGAAGAGGAATTCTGTGTGTTGTAAAGAAAGGAAGAGATTCAGAGGAACTTCCTTGCTACTTCAAAGAGGAATTTTGTGTGCTGTAAAGAAAGGAAGAGATTCAGAGGAACTTTGAGGAGTGTTCATGGGGAGAAATTAGAGATAAGTTATTTACTTGTTGTAGTTTGTATGACTTTGATTTTAGCTTCAAAGAGGAATTCTGTGTGTTGTAAAGAAAGGAAGAGATTCAGAGGAACTTTGAGGAGTGACATAAGTGTTATTTACTTGTTGTAGTTTGTATGACTTCGCTTTTATGAAGAAGAATTCTGTGTGTTGTAAAGAAAGGAAGAGATTCAGAGGAACTTCGAGGAGTTTTCTGGGAGAAATTAGAGATAAGTTTATTTATTATTGTAGTTTCTATGACTTTGATTTTATATAGGTGAAATTAGAGATAAGTTATTTACTTGTTGTAGTTTGTATGACTTTGATTTTATATATGAAGTCCGCTTCGAAGAAGAATTCTTGCTGCTTCGAAGAGAAATTCTGTGTGCTGTAAAGAAAGGAAGAGATTCAGAGGAACTTCAAGGAGTTTTCTTGGGGAAAGTTAGAGATAAGTGTTATTTACTTGTTGTAGTTTGTATGACTTTACTTTTATATATAAATTTTTGTGTGCTATAAAGAAAAAAAGAGATTAAGAGGAACTTTGAGGAGTGTTCTTGGGGAGAAATTAGAGAAAAGTTATTTACTTGTTATAGTTTGTATGGCTTTGATTTTATATATGAATTTCAAGTTGTGTAGAGATTATTATTATTGTAATTAGTATGACTTTGATTTTATATATGAATTTTGAGATTTGCTGTGTTTTCTCCATGAGATCTAAGTAGTTTTCTCTTTTTTTCTCCTTGTCTTGAGATTTGTGAAATGGTGATTTGAATTGGTGAAGCCATGAAAATGTTTAAGAAATTNAATTTAATATAAGTATTCCAAGTTGTGTTGTGCTTTCCCTATGAGTTCTGAGTAGTTTTCTCTGTCTTTCTCCTTGTCTCGAGATTTGTGAAATGAATTTCCCCATGAATTCTGAGTAGTTTTCTCTGTCTTTCTCCTTGTCTCGAGATTTGTGAAATGGTGATTTGAAATTTGAGCCATGAAAATGTTAAAGAAGTTGTGATGATCTTTTCACTTTGATCTTAATTTACTTATGAAGTCATGAAAATGTTTAAGAAATTGTGATGATCTTTTCTCTTTGATCTTAATTTAATTTCAAAAGAAATTATGATGATTTTTTCACTTCGATCTTAATTTACTTTCAATCATGAGATCTAAGTAGTTTTCTCTGTCTTTCTCCTTGTCTTGAGACGAGTTTTGTTGTATTTTTCCCATGAGTTCTGAGTAGTTTTCTCTGTCTTTCTCCTTGTCTCGAGATTTGTGAAATGTTTTTAAATTGGTGAAGCCATGAAAATGTTTAAGAAATTGTGATGATCTTTTCACTTCGATCTTCCCATGAGATCTGAGTAGTTTTCTCTGTCTTTCTCCTTGTCTTGAGATTTGTGAAATGGTGATTATGAGATCTGAGTAGTTTTCTCTGTCTTTCTCCTTGTCTTGAGATTTGTGAAATGGTGATTTCCCCATGAATTCTGAGTAGTTTTCTCTGTCTTTCTCCTTGTCTCGAGATTTGTGAAATGGTGATTTGAAATTTGAGCCATGAAAATGTTAAAGAAGTTGTGATGATCTTTTCACTTTGATCTTAATTTACTTATGAAGTCATGAAAATGTTTAAGAAATTGTGATGATCTTTTCTCTTTGATCTTAATTTAATTTCAATTGTCTTAAGATTTGTGAAATGGTGATTTGAATTGGTTGAGCCATAAAAATGTTAAAGAAGTTGTGATGACTTTTCACCTCGATCTTAATTTACGTTCAATCTAGCCAATTGAATTGTTAAAATATGTTGAGTTTTACAACTAAAGTGAAGATTACATCCAAGATTCNGTTTACTTTAAATCTGGCCAATTGATTTGTTAAAATATGTTGAGTTTTCCAACAAAAGTGAAGATTACATCCAAGATTCAGGGAGGTCAAAGCCCTTAGAAGTTGGGTTCAAATAAATAGGGAAATAAAATTATCAGGCGTAGAATTGGAGATTTTAGAGTGACAGACTAAAATCCTCAATTCGGTCCTATCGTTTAGGTGCTGAAGTGTAGATGTTAGCCCTCAGGCGAGGGGAACGTGGGAGCTCTAAAGTGAGAGTCGTTATCCTCCCAGCCTCGCCACAGATTCAGTAAACAAGCATAGGATTAGTCAATGTTTTTTATGCCTAGACCAAAGGGTAAAGAATAGATATGCTCCTATTTGGCACAATATAAATTGAACTAATTCATTTTATCCATTCACTATAATTTCTGTGCTCCTATTTGGCACAATACAATTTGAACTGATTCACTTTATCCA
The DNA here is from genome assembly GCA_002079205.1 of Phalaenopsis hybrid cultivar. Lineage (NCBI taxonomy): Eukaryota > Viridiplantae > Streptophyta > Magnoliopsida > Asparagales > Orchidaceae > Phalaenopsis > Phalaenopsis hybrid cultivar. The sequence continues at coordinate 17,031 of JXCR01139198.1, forward strand.
TTCACTATAATTTCTTGGGAGAAAGATGCTTTCTTATATTGAATATCACATTTAAACTCTCATTAGTATCATTCGTTATTTAATAGAGAGAATGATACTTTCTTATATACTGAATATCACATTTAAACCTTCATTAGTATATTTAGTTATTTAATAGTTATTAAAATTACATATTTATTTCAATTGTGAACCTTCATTGGTATAATTAGTTATTTAAGAGTTATTAAAATTACATATTTATTTCAATTGCCTTCTTCATTAGTATCATTAGTTATTTAATAGTTATTAAAATTACATAATTATTTCAATTGCCTAATAGATGACAGATAAGCAATTTGAATTATATTGTTGTGATTAAGTGTTGATTTTCTAAAATCTTAGTTCAGAGATAAGCAAATTGAACTTCGTTATTGTGATTAAAGTATTGCTTTTTTAAAATCTTAGTTCGTAGTTCTAATCTTACTCCCTATGGGATCGATATCTAGGACTCCATTAAAGCCCTATATTACTTGAGCGATATGTATAATTGTATTGATAAGTGTGACTTTAAAATTATTGAATATTTATTACATTCATATTTATCGATTCTATAACTGTTACTAAGTTTTGGTACAGTTGCTGAGGAATTATTTCTTTTAGCAACAGTATTAAATACTTATATTTTTAAGCATATATAAAGTCGCGATCAAGTTTTTGGCGCCGTTGTCGGGGCGTTAGTAAAAAAATTACAATTAGAGTAACGGACAAATTAGGATTACTAGAAAATTTTTACTTGAATTGCAACTTACTTTCATATTTAGTTAATAAAATTATAGTGTAATGATTTCAAATTGTATGCGTAAATTTGGACCTGAAAATCTTATACCCTACGATTCGAAATTAATGCACTGTTAGATAAATTAGAAGATTGAGAAAAGAACCTAGAAATTCTGATACAATGGAAAATAAAATGAACAATCAAGGAATAGAGAATGAACACCAACCTATACCCCTACGAGATTATGCAAATCCTACAGCAGATGAAATTCACTTATCTATCCAAAATCTTGACCTGCTATTATCCAAATGGTACAAAACAATTAATTCGGAGGTACACCAAATGAAGATCATAATTTACACCTCGCTAGTTTTTTAGAGTTGTGTGCTACTTTTAAATATGATAGAGTCTCAAATGATGTTGTTAGACTTACCCTTTTTCCTTTTTCACTGAGGGATAACGCTAAGATGTGGTTAAATTCGTTAGCACCAGGATCTATTAGAACTTGGGAAGAACTATCACAGAAATTTCTATCCAAATATTTCCCTCCATCCAAAACTGCTAAACTTAGAAGTTTCAAAACATCGTTTTGTCAAATTAATGGAGAGTCAATATATGAAACATGGGAGAGATTTAAAGATCTTTTTAGGAAATGTCATCATCATTCATTACCAGATTGGTTGATAATTCAAACTTTTTATAATGGATTAGTGGAATCTCTTTGATCGATTATAGATGCTGCGGCTGGTGATTCTTTAATGTCAAATCTTTTTGATGAGGCTTATTTGTTAATAGAAGAGATGGCTACCAACAATTTTTAATGGCCCTCTGAAAGGGTAAATCCTAAAAGAGTAGCTAGTATCCACGATTCTGATGCAATATCTATGTTAGCTTCGCACATTGCTGCAACATTAAGGAAATTAGATCATTATGGAATTAATTATTCTCCAACACCTACTATGATGGAAGAGAATTCATCTGGCCAAATTCTGGATGTTCAACCCTCTTATGAGACTTTAAATGTTATTAACAACAGACCCAAGAATCCTTATTTAAACTATTATAACCCAGGTTCAAAGAGTCATCCTAACTTTAATTGGAATAACAATTCTTCTACAAATCAACAATGGGCAAACAATCTGTAAATCCATTGGGAAATTCATCCAACCAAGGAAATGTTAACTATAGACCTTCTTATCCTCCAGGATTTAACAGTAACACTCAATTTAAGGAAAAAAAAGTTGTCTATGGAAGAGCTGATACTGAACATGGGTCAACAATTACAAATTCAAGGAAACCAGTTACAAAATCAAGGAATTGCTATCAAAAATATTGAAAAACAATTAGGGCATATTACTACTGCACTTAGTAACTGAACATTGAGAACTTTTCCTAGTACTGTGGAACCAAATCGTAAAGATCAAGGAAAAGAACAAATAAAAGAGATACAATTACGAAGTGGAAAAGAATTGGAAATAAGAATGCAGAAAGAAATGAAAACTGAAAAAGAGAAAGTGGATACAGAAAAAGAAAAGGATCGTGAATATCCAGATTTAGAATATCCACTTACACCAATGAAAATTATTATGGAGAAACCTCCACCACCGTTTCCTCAAAGATTGATGCAGCACAAAAAGGATAAACAATTTTCCAAGTTTATATAAATTCTTAAGAAATTAACAATAAATATTCTTTTCATAGAAGCTTTAGAGCAAATGCCCAATTATGTGAAGTTTATGGAAGATATTTTGAACAAGAAAAGGAAGTTCACTTATAATGAGATTGGTGCACTTAGCAAAGAGTGTAGTGCAATTATTCAGAAAAAGCTTCCTGAAAAATTAAAAGATTAGGTAGTTTCACTATACCGTGTGCTATCGCTGAAAAATTTTATGGAAGAGCTTTATGTGATTTGGGAGCCAGCATTAATCTTATGCCCTATTGGTAAACATTTTTATGGAAGAGCTTTATGTGATTTGGGAGCCAGCATTAATCTTATGCTTCTATCAATTTTTAAAAGATTAGGATTAGGAGAAGCTCACCTACTTTTGTAACTCTTCAGTTAGCGGATCATTCAGTAACATATCCTAAGGGAGTTATAGAAGATGTGTTAATAAAAGTGGATAAATTTATCTTCTCTTTGGTTTCATTATTTTAGATAAGAAGGAAGATAAAGAAATACCTATTATTTTAGGGATAGCATTTTTAGCTACTGGAAAAGCTATGATAGATGTTCAAAAAGGAGAATTAAGGATGAGAGTTATCGATCAAGAAGTGACTTTTAACATTGCAAAATCTATAAAATACCCTGCTATTGAAAGAGATAATTAATGTTTTTGCATGGAAATTAGTGAGCATCGAATGAAATATTATAGTAGTTTTTAGTTAAAGTTAGGATGGTTTCAATTTCCTATAAAATTTTTAGGGCATAAAATTCCATAAAATTTTTAATTATTGGTGCACAAATTAATTACTAGTGATTATGTTATTGGAGTTGTCCTTAGACAAAGGTATGAAAAGATTTTTAAAGTTATATACTATGCTTGTAAAACTCTTAATGATGCACAAATTAATTATACTGTTACTGAAAAAGAGTTACTGGCCATTGTGTATGCTTTAGACAAATTTAGATCTTATTTAATTGGAGTTAAATGTGTTGTGCACACTGATCACTCTGTTATTAAATATCTAAAGCAAAAGAAGGATACCAAACCAAGGTTGATTAGATGAATACTTTTAATGCAAGAATATGATCTTGTGGTTATTAATAGAAAGAGAACTTATAATCAAATTGCTGATCATATGTCAAGATTAGAAAACCATGAATTGTCGGACATTAACAATGAAAGTACAGACAGTTTCCCTGATGAACAACTTTATAGTATTAATGAGTGGAAAATACCATAGTATGCTGATATTATTAATTATATTGTAAGTAATATTTTGCTACTTATGCTGACACTGCAACAATAAAGGAAATTCATTCATGATGTGAAAGCATATTTTTGGGATGAGCCTTATTTATATAAATAATATAAGGATCAAATTACGAGAAGATGTGTACCTTATGAAGAAACTGAGCTGGTCATTCAGAAATGTCATGATTCTGAATTTACATGACATTTTGGGATTGATAAAATGTCTTATAAAATTTTACAAGCTGGATTTTATTGGCCTACTATCTTTAGAGATGTTAATATATACATAAAAAACTTGTGATCAATGTTAACGAGTAGGCAATATATATAGAAGAAATGAAATGCCTCTGAATTTCATGTTAGAAGTAGAGATCTTTGATGTTTGGGGATTTGATTTCATGGGACCATTTATTCCTTCATTTAGGAACTTATATATATCAATTGCACTAGACTACATTTCTAAGTGGATTGAAGCACAAGCTTTACTACGTTGTGACGCTAAAAGTGTTTCAAGATTTTTTATGAAAAATATTTTCACTAGATACGGAATGCCTAGGATGATTATCAATGATGGAGGATCCCATTTTAGGAATAAATACATTCAGAGATTGACAGAAAAGTTTAATATTACATAAGGATCCCATTTTAGAAATAAATACATTCAGAGATTGGCAGAAAAATTTAATATTATTCATAAGAATTTCTACTACTTATCACCCTTAAACTAGTGGATTAGCTGAAGTTTCTAATAGAGAGATTAAACAAATACTTACTGTCTATCACCCTCAAACTAGTGGGTTAGCTGAAGTTTCTAATAGAGAGAGTAAACAAATACTTGAGAAGACTGTAGTAACACCCTCAAACCAGTGGGTTAGCTGAAGTTTCTAATAGAGAGATTAAAAAAATACTTGAAAAGACTGTAAACCCTAATAGAGTAGATTGGTCCACTAGACNTCTTATAAAACTCATATTGGAATGACTCCTTGCAGAATAGTTTTTGGAAAGAATTGTCACTTACCAATAGAATTGGAGCATAAAGCATATTGGGCAATTAAAGAATTCAATTATAATTTGAAAGATGCTGGTAAGAAGAGATTGTTACAATTAAATGAATTGGAAGAATTAAGAAATGAATCTTATGATAATGACAGAATTTATAAGGAGAAACTAAAGTAATGGCATGATCAGAAGATTAACCAGAAGAACTTTGAACCAGAACAAAAACTTGTGCTTTACAAAACTAGACTGAAGTTATTTCTTGGGAAATTGAAGTCTTGTTGGTTAGGACCATTTACTGTGACTCAAGTTTGTACTTATGGAGCTGTTGAAATTGAAGATCAGAAAACTGGAAATAGATTTAAAGTAATTGGACTCAAATTAAAACCGTATTTTGAGGGTAAAAGGCCAAATTTTAAAGAGGTTTTAATGATCAGTCAACCTGAATANAGAACTTTGAACCAGGATAAGAAGTTTTGTTTTACAATACAAGGCTGAAGTTATTCCCTAAGAAATTGAAGTCTCATTGGTTAGGACTCTTTACTGTGACTCAAGTTTATACTTACGGAGTTGTTGAAATTGAAGATCCAAAGACTGGGAATAGATTTAAAGTAAATGGACACAAATTAAAGCCATATTTTTAGGGTAAAAGACCAAATTTTAAAGAAGTTTTAATGGTCAGTCAACCTGAGTAATACCTGAATAGGTAGGGCTGACGACGTTAAATCAAGCGCTTTATAGGAGGCAACCCATAGTTATCTTTATTTTTATTATAATTATAGTGTTTTTATTTAAAATTATCATTAGTTTGTGGTAGTATTGAACTCTACTACTCATATTTACCCTTGAATCATCATAAAATTGGGATCTGAGAAAATTGGAACGCATTCGAACCAGAGTAAAATAATGAAATTTTTGCCTTAGGCGCCGACGGTGGGCTTGACACCGCTGACGGCAAGTTTTTCCTGAGATTCCAGACAATTAATTATAAAAGGCTCGCCGATGGTGCCATCAACGCCGCTGACGGTTTCCAAAGTTTGAAATGACAATTTTTGGCGATTTTAGGCGGGAGTTACTCCATATAAACATCCAAATTCAGTTCTTAAGTTTGTATTACCCCAAAAATGAATTGAAACTCCACCAAATTCATCCCTATGGCGTCCAATTCCACTAGAAACCTTATATTTTGAGTGTTTAGCCGGAGAAAGTTCATTAGTTCCGAGGTGCAGCGAATCTTCAACAAAGTACTGACAAAGAGGAGATTAATCCAAGAAAGAGTATTTGTTAATTGAGGATTGAACAAACCTTCGATAGTAATTGAAGAGATGATTGTGCGATGATGATGGGAAGTGTTGTGTTACACTACAGCTGTCGTAGTCATTCCTGTGGTGCAGCAGTTTTATGCTAATTTGCATGGAATCAACCAGGGAGTCCTCTATTGGCAAGGTAAATGGATAACTTTTACTCCTGCACTGATTAATGAGTTATATATGATCGAGAATGTTCCTGTCTCCCATTATTCCAACATCATCCTGACAAGAAACCTAGTGAATGAGATCTACCAATATTTGGCGGACGAGACTAAAGATTGAGAAATGAGAGAAAACGGATATGTTAGTTTTTCTGCGACTAGGGTGACATATAAAGTGATTTAGTTCAAATTGTATTATGCCAAGTAGGAGCATACCTATTCTTTACCCTTTGGTCTAAGCATAAAGAACATTGACTAATCCTATGCTTGTTTACTGAATCTGCGACTAGGCTGGGAGGATACCGGCTCTCACTTCGGAACTCCCATGTTCCCCTCTCCTGAGGGCTAACATCTACACTTCAACACCCAAATGATAGGACCGAATTGATGATTTTAGTCTGTCACTCTAAAATATCCAATTCTACTCCCGATAATTTTATTTTTCTTATTTATTTGCACCCAACTTTCAAGGACTTTGACCTCCCTAAATCTTGATGTAATCTTCACTGTAGTTGTAAAACTCAACATGTTTTAACAAATCAATTGGCTAGATTGAAATTAAATTAAGATCAAAGTGAAAATATCATCACAACTTCCTTAACATTCTCATGGCTCCACCAATTCAAATCACCATTTCACAAAATCTCAAGACAAGGAAAAAGACAAAAAACTACTCATAACCCATGGAGAAGATACAAAAAAAACTTAGAACTTACATATAAAAGAAAAGTCATACAAACTTCAATAAGTAAATACCACTTATCTCTAATTCCTCCACAAGCAAACTCCTCAAATTTCCTTTAAATCTCTTCCATTTTTTACAGCATACAGAATTCTTCTTCGAAGCGGCAAGGAGGAAGAAATCTCTCACTTTCCCTCCACACTTACAATCTCTCAAAGAATTCCTCACAATATTAACCATAAATTAAACTCTCTAAAAATTCTGAGGTAAGGTATGTGAAATCTGTCACCCTTTATCAGGTCAGCAAGGATCTGTGTGGGGTTAGTAGAAATAGTTACTATTTGGGATTTTGCACCTTCAATGGCTAGGTAATTTGCTGGTTTGTTGCCCTCTCTGCAGTTAAAATAGAAATTGACTTGTATGTCCTTATTGAGATGTTGTATCTTAGTAATCCCTTGTTGAATAAGCCAGGGGGGAGAGCTTTACCTGTCATGTAATCAATCAACTATGAAGAATCCACCTTAGCTTGGAGTGGTGTCCATCTATTGATGGAAGCCATTTTTATGGCCTAGTAAAGAGCAGCAGTCTCAGCTTCCAGGGCATCTTCTACAATGATTGGAGATTTGAAGAACATTCTACACCTGCCTTTGTAATCTCTGAACACCCCCCCCCCCCCAATACCTGAAGTGTGAGCTGAAAAGCTTCCATCAGTATTGACTTTTAGGTAGGGGTATTGAGATTTCTCCCAAAAGACCTTAATCACTTTTCTATAGTTATCTTCCTTGCTCTGGTTAATTTTTAAGATGTTAGGGAAGTATTTCCATATAATCAACTTTTTGATGTAAGCAAGGCAATTCGCCACCACTGTTTCAATAATCAAAAACGTGTTTTCGTGCTTGGTTTTGTTCCTTGCATTCCATATAAACCAAGAAGTGATGAAAGGGATTGTGCCAAGGTTGAGTCTTTGCCAATATAACCAGCACTTCTTCAGCTGCTCCTAACCCAAGTTAATAATGTTGATGTGAAAATTAGTTATCAAGGAAGTCCAAACCTTCCTGGAGAACTCACACTGGAAAATTAGATGTGTGGATGTCTCTTCACTGCTCTTGCAGAGTTTGCATTTGGAAGGTCCCCTCAAGCCCATTAACTTGAGTATATCATCAGTAGGTATTAAGTTGTTTAGCACTCTCTAGGAGAAGAAATCTATAGAGGGAGTTAAGAATCTGTCCTTCAATTTCTCTCCCCAAGAAGTTGCCTCCCAAGTGAACAACTGATTATAGATAGCTTTGGTCACACTTTGAGTGGAGTTTGCTTTAAGAATCACCCTATCTTTTTTATTTCTGTCAAATTAAATTTTTGATGCATTCCTCACTTAATGTTCCTTAACCACATTTTGGAGTACCTCTTTAAACCAATTCTGCCCCTTCCATCAATCCTTCACCATCAGGTTCTTGTCAAACATGTCATCCAAGGGTTCAATGATGTTCTCTAGACACCATTTATCCTACTAGAAGTTAATGTTTCCTTGTCCCAACTCCTAAGGTTAGGGTGTTCAGTTCTGTAATACTTGGAGTGCATGAAATTTGCCCAGAGGTTATCATTCTACTTGAACTTCAGCCATAATCTGCAAATGTTAATTTGTTGTAGTTGTTGAAGTCCCTTGAAACCCAGACCCCCAGCATATAAAGGTTTGGCTGCTTTCTGCCAGCTGGCCTAGATCAGTTGTTTCCTTTTCCCAAACCCCAGGAATCTGTTGAAGGTTCTTTCTAGCATGACTTGGTGTTTTTCTTAATCACAGCCACTTGGAGTGTGTACAAAGGGAAGGTGGTGATAATGCTTTTCAGCAAGGTTATTCTATCCCCATTTGACAGAAAGGAGTTTGTCCAGCCTTAGATAGTTGCAATGGTTTTATCCATAATTTCATTAAACTGTATTTGTTTGTTCCTTCTCTTATTTAAATACACCCCCAAGTATTTGAAAGGGGTATCCATAACAGTGAACTCAGTGAGTTCTAATGTCCATTCTTTGCAAGAAATGGAGCATTTCTTGCTGAAAAGAATATGGCTTTTGTCTTTATTCACTCAAGGCCAGAAGCTTGTTGAAATTTATGAATGCCTTCATAAAGAGTTTTAATAGCATTTTTGTTGGACCTAAAGAATATCAAGATATCATCAGCATATATTAGATGGCTAATATCTTGTTTGGATCTATTATGATATATGTTCTAATATTTTCTGATCCCTGGTTTGTCTATTATTTTTTATAATTAGTCCAGTGCAAGTATACAAATGGTTGGTGATCAGGGATCCCCTTGCTTCAATCCCTTATTTTCCTTGAAAACCCCATGGGTTATGCCATTAATTAATTCAGTGTTAGCATTTCCTTTGAGCCATCTTTGGATGATTTTGCAAGAATCCTTTATAAAGCCCCTAGCCTTCATAATCTCCATGATGAAACTCCAATTGATCATGTCATAAGCCTTTTTCAGATATAGTTTAAAAATTATGTTTCCCCCTTTGCATGGTTTATCTAAGTCTAAAAGGAGTTCTTGAGCAATCATAACATTATCTCCAATGCTTCTCCCCTTCATGAAAGCTGCTTGTTTGGAGCTAATAAGATGATGAAGAATAGGTTAGATTCTCATTAATAGAATTTTGCTTATGATCTTGCTCACAATGTTGGTAACGCTAATAGTTTTGTAATGACTCCAATGTTTCTTTAGTGAGGATTTGGGAATAAAAATAACTGTAGCAGTACTGAAGTAGTCAGGTAAAGGTTGTCCCTTAAAGTAGTGTTGGATGGCTTCAATAATCTCCTTTTTAATGACATCCCAAGCCTTCTTGTAGAAATCTGCAATGAAGCCACCAAGGCCTGCAATTTTGCCACTATCAATAGAGGAAAGGGCTCTTTTAATCTCCTCCTCTCCTGGGGTCTCAGCTAAATTTACCTTGGAGGAAAACTCCTTGTCAGCTGGGAACAATTTAGACTCCATATGTTGTCTTTCAGTTAGTCTACACAACAATAAGTTCATGACAGTAGGCCACACACTCTCAACTATCCCTTTTATCATCTCTAATCCAATTGCTCTGGTTGTCTCTGATAGATTGGATGGTGTTGCATTTTCTTTGTTATTTAATGCAAGCATGATAAAATTTAGTGTTTTTATCTCCATCAATAAACTTATTTTTGGTTGCCTTCTGTTTGAGGAATGGCTCTTCCCACTCTACTGCATTCAGTAACTTTTCATTGGCTTCCAGGAGGGATGTTTCTCCACCTGGCCCTTACCGTGTTCTTCCTCCAGGAGTTGAAGCTCTTTCTCAGCCTATTCCACTCCTTTCAAAATGTTCCCAAAAGTTTTCCAATTCCATTTATTAAGAGCCTTAGCAGTGTTTTATTGCCGATTCCATAACTTGATTAGAGGGTTTGTGTGATCGCAGTCCTTCCAATTCTCCTTCACAATCTGTATGAAATCCTTGTGGCTGGTCCAAACATCAAGGTATCTGAAAGGAGGTTTGTTGTTATGTTCATTGGCAGAGATGGAAATCAACATAGGTCTATGATCAGACCCAGCCAAGCTGAGGTGTGTAATAGTTGTTTGCAAGTAGTTTTGAATCTAGCTATCATTAGCCAGCATCAAGTCCAACCTTTCCCATATTTTTCCCCTTCTCTAAGTAAACTCAGGGCCATTAAAGCACAGGTCAAATAGCCCAGCAGTATTCATGTTATCATTGAACTCAGTCATATTCTTAAGGGGTGGATTTATGCCCCTCTTTTTTTCAGCAGGTGACGCAATGCAGTTGAAATCTCCTCCAACAATCCAGGCAGTATCAGTCAAACTCCTAATTTGGTGAATATCATTCTAAAGTTCTTGTCTGACAATTTTAGAGGATCCAGTATAAAGAAAAGTGGCATATCCAACCTGGTCTACCATGTTAAAAGAGCAGTGCATAAATTGTGAGTGATTTAGCAAAAACTTGCAATTCATTTCATTTCTACACCAAATCCAGATCTCGTTATTCAGATTAGTGGAAAAGGAAAAGCCTGGAAAGGCTTTGGCATACTTTTGATGGTTATGGTGAACCAAAGGTTCAAGTATAACCAAGCACCAACACTTGTATTTTCTGTTAAAAAATTTAATCTTTGGAAGGAAGGGGATCAGCAAACCCCCTTATATTCCAGCATAGCATATTAATCATGTTGTTGGGGTAAATGGGATGAGGGTTGGGACCTTCATCTTGCCCTTCCCCTATTTGTTTGTGAGTTGTTTTTTCTTTGATCCTTTTGATGTTAATCATTATTGATGTCAAGGTCTTCTGTTATTTTCTTTTTCTTTTTTTTCTGTTCTATTAGCCATTCACTTTCCATTGATTGTTGAAGCTCTGAGATCATTTTTTTCTGAAGGTGTGATGATCTTCATTTTTCTGCTTGTGACAACCTCTTTAGTTTCTTTGTTTTGTGAGGACTGTTCCAAGTTTTCTATTCCTTTTTTTGGGTGATTGTTGACATAGTTAACCTCCTCCAAGTCATCATTTATTATTCTGTCATTAACCTGTATTCCTCCATCATTTTCAGTTGGAATTTCTGTTTGAAGAGCCCAACAGGTTGAGTTGCTCCTTCATGCTCCCTTATATCACCCAATTATGTATCAGCAGGGCTTTCTATTCTTTCAGTTTGATTTTGGTTTCTTCTTGCTTGTTGTGTTTCACCTTTAGAAATCATATTAGTTTCCCTCTCCTCAGTGACTTTAGGAGGTGAAATATTTGGTGGTCTTTTAGTAGAAGGATGTAGCCTATAGCTTCTTTTCTGAGTATGTCGAAACATTTTGCAATGATGATAATAATAAGATTTTTGTTCCATAACTATCTCCTACCAAAATCCTTCTGATTCATCAGCAATCCACACTCTTTTTAGCTCATGCAGTGTTATATTCCTTTCTATTAGTATTCTTGCACTTGCTGGTCTTGCTTTGTTGTAAGTGGGTGCATCCACTTTGAGAGGAGTACCAATGGCACTTCCAATGTTAAAAAGGGCATTGAGATTGAACAGGTGAAGTGGAAGGCCTGGTAATTTGAACCAGATTGGTATTACTGGTGGCTCCCTGGTAGGGTCAAAGTCAGGAGTCCATTTAAGTATTTTCATATCAGCTCCAGCAATTCTAATGGACTGTTTGGCAGAGAAACTAGCATAATCTTCTTTTGTGGTTAATTGTATTAGGAGGTTCCTTCCATCAAGTAATTCCAGTTTCCATGAGCCAATGAATTACAGTGAGTTAAGGAAACCTCTCACTAGGTCCATTTTAGGGTGTCCCAAACTGAATTTTCCAATCAGAGTGAATTGAACCTCCTTATTGAGTTTCTTTAGTTCTTGATTTGAGAAAAAGACTGAAGGTTCCCCTTCCTTAAGTCCAATAGGATGGATGCAAGGTGAAGTTCCTTTCCTGTAGCTGTGTCATGGAACTCTTATGATAACACAAGTTTCTCCATGTCATGCAATATTTCCACATTTTTTCCAACCACTCCAGCATAAGTGGCTCTAGTCCACTGTACATTAGTCTCCAAGTCAATAGGGGATGCCATTGTGAATGCCACAATGCATCAAAAACCCAGGGAGCCAAAGAGGAGTAAGACAAAAACCTTGAACCCGAGTGAGTAAGAAAAGACTCACAAGGTTCCCAAACAAGCTCCAAACTACTTTGGGTCTCCCCCAAAAAATCCCACTTCAGAGCAGCAACCTCAAATAACAGAAAACTTCAATGTAACAATAACTTACAGATTTGAATACCCAAAGCCCTGGAAAGCTGAAAATTAAGAGACCCTCTAAAAGATAGAAAAGGTTTAGAAACCTCTCCCACACTACCTAAGGGGGTCTTGGGGTCTTCCTCAGAGAGCAGCTACCAAGCTCCATCCTCTTTACAGAAACTTTAGCAGAGCAGTTTCTGCCGCCACCATCCTGATATATATATATACAGTTTCTGCCACCACCATCCTGATATATATATATATTTATATATATATATATATATATATATATATATATATAAATATATATATA
>JXCR01139201.1:23429-48108 GCA_002079205.1 Phalaenopsis hybrid cultivar
ATATATATATATATATATGCATCAAATAAACTTGAAAATATTTTCACATTGTTTTCCTCTCTTTACGGAGCAACAAGGTATTTTTATTTTATTTTTATAATTTTTTTACACAAAGTTATGGATTTTTTAAGTTTTGGGAATTAAATATATAGAAAAAAGCTCTTAATTTCCTACTTATTTGCGTCATCCTTGTACGCATTGAATGAAAACGTGTCACCGTGGGATTGGGCACCACCAGCTGATTCATTCTACTCTTTTCGAACTGCAGCATTGTCCGACCGTATCAGGACCCTCCATTCAATACACGCTTAATTGGACGGTCCTCCATCATCATCCCAAACTTGTACAACCTAAAAATGATCCATTTTCAAATGTTAATATCTTACTCAATTCTTATCTAAATCGAGTGCGATTTTTTTTAAAATTACTTGCCTTGACTAGGAGAACACATTTATACGGTTGATCAACCCTTAAATCAACTCTACAAGAATGGAGAGTGAAATGAAGTTCTGTTTAGGGTTAACTTTAAATACCTTGGTCCAAGAGGGGAAGCCTCGATTGGATGCTTTTGGAAGCTTCGTGGGGGTCCCAAGAGCCTAGGGATGCAACCTCAAGTTGTGGTGAATTATATATATATGATTTCAACCAAGGCTGAATTAGGGGTTGATCAAAGTCCACCTTGGGGTGCCCTGGTGATAGGGCTTTTGTGGGGGATGGTGTGGGTGCAATTAATTTGAATTTAGTGGAGGTTTGAGGGGTGTCATGTTTCAGCCTAGGGATTGAGCTCCAAAATTAAGCTCGAGCAGTGGATTTGAGTGGCTAAGAATGGTTGGGTTAAGCTCAAGTGGTCTCAAGGAAGCTTTGGAAGAATTTTGGCAGAGTCTTCCCAAGGAATTTCAAGCTCTCCCCCATTTTCCATGGAGGAGGATTTAAATAAAGGGGCTTGAAGAGGCCATCAGGGGCAATTGCTGGGTGTCCTAAGTTGCTTATGTGAATGCCAACATTGTGCAAAAATCCAGTTGGGATGAGACAACTTAGATGGGTTTAATTTTTAGTTTTGTTCTAGGTAGAGCTCTTGATTTTGAGGTTTCCGGCCACCAAGGTGGCTGGCCGGCCAAAGAGCAGTCACCATCCAGTCTAAGGAGGTTAGGACTTGGTCTTGGTGAATTAAATTTGGGTTATCCATGTTTAAAGGTATAGGACTGAAATAGTATGGGAAATGGGCTAATTTTTGGTTAATTTGGGTCAACTCATGGTTTGGGGCTTGGTTCACCCCTCAAGTCTGGTTTGAGTGCTGAGGAGAATCAGATGGCTCAGCTTAATCATCATGGTGAGTTCTCTATCCAAAGAGATTTGGCTAAGCATGAGTTAGAGTGATTCATGGGAGGGTTTATAAGAATCTTAAGGATATTTGAAAGTGTTTTAGCCTCTTTCCAATAATAGCTTGATGATGTGGCATGGCTCTCATGGCTTGCCTATGGCTTAGAAGTGGCTCCATGGCTCGTCCTTGGCTTGGTCAACTTTCATGAGCAGGGATTTTTGAATTTATGAAATATTTTGGTGGATTTTGGCATGATGCTTAATTTGGAATGATTTGATTTTAGATTTAGGACTTTAGGATTGATATTAATCAAGTGGATGATGGAAAGAAATAATTGCCATATGGGTGTTGGACTTGGGCTTTTGAATTTAAGTGTAGTGGGCTTGGGTTTTTAAAATTGAAATTGAATTTGGGCTAAAATTTGGGATAATTTAATGTTTAGTTTGGCTTAGGAATATGCCATGAGGGATTTGGCAAAGTTTCAAATGATTTTGAATTGAATTGGTGGGTCGATTTGGTGGATTTAGGCATATGGTCAAAATTGGGCCTTTTTGATATGAATGAAATTAGGCTTGAATTTTATTTAGAATAGAATTGAGGATGCTAAATTTTGGATTAGAATTGAAATTGGGCAATATTGGGGTCAATCCGGCCAAAATTTGGGTTAATTTGGGAACATTTAGGCCTTTAAGGGCAAATTGAGGCTTTTGGTCAAATTGAGTAAAATTGGTCAAATCTGGACAAATTGTTTGTCAAAAATTAAAATTGAGAATATTTGGGATTATTTTATAAATTTTTTAAATTTTTTGAATTTTTTGAACTTTTAGGTCATGAAGGGCATTTTGGTAATTTAGACAATTTTTCTGGGTATTTTGGAAATTTGGTAAATTTTGGTCAATTTAAGTAGTGGTGAGGGAATTGAGATGTTTTTTGGACAATTTGGGATATTTTGGATAATCTTGGGACTTTTGGCAAAAATTAGGGTTGTAGGGGTATTTTGGTAATTTGATGGTTTTGGGCCAGAATGAGCCAACAAGCCATGAAGCCATATCAAACTAATAGAAGCCAGGTGATGACTCATTTTGAATGCTTAATATGTTGGTTCTAACCCAATTAGACAAAGTCTAGGGGTATAGGGTCATCCATATGAGCTCTCCAAAAAGAGTCAGGAAATTAAACTAAGGGTGCAAGTTAGCCCCACCAAAACCAGACCACCCAGGGTTAGTCCTAAGGTCAGACCATCCTATGGGGGACACCCCTTGAGCTCCTTCATATTGACCTCACCTACTAAGTGCTAGAGGTTATGACCAATATGTGGAACTTCAAGTTAAGCAAAGAAGGCTTTAAAAATTTTTAATGGTGAGGGTTCCCTTTCTAGCCCTCTAAGAATAGTCAATATGAAAGTCCTATGGCTAGAACCTAGGCTAATAAAAAGGAAATACTAGATCTCAACCAAAAATGAGATCAACAGTGCCCGCAAAAGGCTTACTTGCAGCTTAGTTTCTTCATCGGAGGTTAGCTTCTATTTTTCGCTCTTTCTCGAGTTCAATAGATTCAAAAAAGTACTAATCCATTGGATCTTGAGATTGGGCCTCTTGCTTTGGTTTAGGGACTTTTCAAATGGCCCTTCCTATTGATTAAGAAACTAATGTACAATGGGCAAAATCCAATTATGCTAGAGTGGTAGGTAATACATGGGATATCCTATATGATCCTGATTTGGTGGTTTTTCCCCCAAGCCTTTCATGACACTTCTATGGGAAAGGGGTCATCCTCTTGCATCCACCCTATGGGTCTCAAAGAAGAGGAGCCTGCTGTCTTCTTTTTAGCACAAGATATCACTGATCTGAACAGGGAGGTGCAATTCATATTTATTGGTAAATTCAGCTTGGGACATCCCAAAATGGAGCTAATGAGAAACTACTTTAACTCCCTACATTTCATTGGTTCTTGGAAACTAGGTGTACTTGATGGAAGACGTCTCCTAATTCAACTTACCACTGAAGAGGACTATGCAAGGGTGTTTTCCAAACAGTCCATAACAATTGGTGGAACATATATGAAAATTTTAAAATTGACTCATAATTTTCATCCTAGCAAGGAACCGCCAGTGGTGCCCATTTGGTTTAAGTTACCAGGCCTACCCCTCCATCTGTTTAATCTAATTGCTTTGTTCAACATATGATGTGCAATTGGAACCCCCTTAAAGGTGGATGCTCCTACCTATAACAAAGTCAGGCCTGCTAGTGCAAGAATCCTAATAGAAAGGAATATAACCCTCCCTGAGATGAAAAGAATTTAGATAGGAGATGAGACTACTGGATTTTGGCAGGAGGTGGTAATGAAACAAAAACCTTATTATTGCCAGCATTGGACACACTGTGGAAAGGTGTTACAGGCTACACCCCCCAAATAAAAGGATCAAAAATTTCCCTTCTAAGGAATCTGCTGAGAGGGGACATATTATTACAGCTGGGGGAAATGCTTCTGGAGGATAAGATTTAACTCAACCCATAACTGCTGAGTTAGCAAATCCCCAAGGTATTAGCCAAGAAATACAAAATGAAACAGTTAAGAGTACACAAAACACTGATAATTTATATGAAGGAATGGACACTTATCCTCCCTCTCCTAAAGTTGATAATGGGGAGGGCGGCATGGTTTCACCTACTAAGGCTTCAGAATTAGGGATAGAAAAAGAGAACAAGGAGATCACAAAACCAACTAAAGAGTTACTTCTAGATATAAACCAATTACTAGAAACAGATTGGCAAATGCAGAGAAATAAAAAGAAAAAGAAGTCAAAGCTAGAAGAGAAGCAGACATTGGAAGATCTTGATAACAACAACAAGGAAGGATAGAATGCTCACAAGAAGTTCAATTCTCATTCAACGAGGGGAAGGATGAGATTTAGATCCCAACCCTCCTTTCCTCCACCTCAACTACATGATTAACCTACTATGTTGGAACATTAAAGGGCTAGCTCACCCCCTCTCTCCTAAAAGGCTCAATTATTTAAACAAGAAGTATAAATTTTTATGTATGGTTATTTTGGAACTAATGGTTCATTACAATACTCAAAAATATAAAAATGCTTTTCCAGGGTTTTCTCTTTTCAATAATTTGAATAACAGGATTTGGATACTTTGCAGATTTGAAATGCAATGTACTATTCAATTGAACCATCCCCAATTCATACATCTCTCCTTCAATATGGCAGGTAGAGCTAGATGTGCTACTTTTGTGTATGCAAGTTGCTCTAATTTTGCTAGGCAATAATTGTTGGAAGAATTGCACACTATCAAAGGCCAAACTGATAATGCTTGGATTGTGGGGGCTGATTTCAAATGATTGGCTTCTCCTACTGAGAAGTGGGGCGGCAGGCCTCCTTGCATATCAGGTATTTTTTTTATGTTATCCTCCACTGCATAAAATTCTAATTATTCTCAATAAGTTAATTTAAATTAAAATTTGATCCATTTATTTTTACTCATATTTTTAATTTTTGTACTTGTATATTTAGGATAAAAAAATTCCTGTAAGCATGTTATTTTTAGTTTTCATTCCTGCCTATATAACTATGATGCTAAAATGTTTTACTTTATTAAGAATTTAAGTTTGGGGGGTGAAAAATAATTTTCTAAAACTTGAATTTTATTTGCTCTCAAAAGTGCTACAAATAAATTTGATTTTGATTTGAAAAAAATGACTATGTATATAAAGTTATATTAGGGAAGTAAAATTTTGAATATGTAAATGAGTAACAAAATTTAGTGGAAACCTATAGTAATGAAGAAAACTTAAAGTTCAAATTTTTTTTTGTGTAAAAATGATAAATATTGTATCACTATCTTTTGTAGGAGAAATTGTATTTTTGACAAAT
Organism: Phalaenopsis hybrid cultivar; assembly: GCA_002079205.1. Taxonomy (NCBI): domain Eukaryota; kingdom Viridiplantae; phylum Streptophyta; class Magnoliopsida; order Asparagales; family Orchidaceae; genus Phalaenopsis; species Phalaenopsis hybrid cultivar. The sequence goes on from JXCR01139201.1 coordinate 28,634, forward strand.
ATTGAAGGGTTAGACTTTTATTTTTAATACTTAAATTTCTTTTATGAAAATTAAATTTCAAAACTATTATTATATTTTTAAGTAAATGATATATATTAGAACATTGCTTTATGAAAGGAGGAGTGGAATTCAAAATCATTAATCCTTACATGAAACAGAAAAAGAAAAAGAAAAAGAAAGTTGGAAAAATGAGGAGAAGCTTAAGGATTAATGCCTGATTAAAAATTGGTTTCACATCTAATCTTTTTAAAGTATAAGACTTGAAAAACTCTTAAGCTTAGGATATAATATAGTAAGTATAATTATTCTTAATAAAAATTATTTTAAGTGGAGAAAATAGAATACCTAAACTCTATATTTGGAGAATTTACAAATATTTCTAAACTAGATAGGAATTCATATTCTTAGACTTCTTTACATTAAAAAATTCTAAACTCTAAGTTATCTCATGTACTAATTTTTTTTTCTAATTTGAACTACTATATTTCTAGATCAAAATTTTAGAATATCGTATTGAAACTCATTTACATAATCTACTTATTTTGGTTTTGAAAGATTGGAGTGTCACTAGAGGAGAAGTAACATTTTAGGGGATTTTGATACACCTAAATATATAGTCTCTATGTACACATTTTTATACCTATTTTTGAGATATTGCACTTTAATGGAAGGTATTTTTGTGTTTTTCCTCTAGGTACAATCAAATGGATGAAAAATGATGAAAGGAGTGAAAAAGTATCGAAATTTGAAGCAAAAATAAAGAAGGTGTGCAAAAGAACTATGACGCCTAAGCTCCCATAACTGGCACTTAAGCGGAAAACTGAGAATGTCATGCCTAACCGCCACGTACCATGTGCTTAAGAATTAGAAGTAGTTACTTAGTGATTTAATAAATTTGGATGAATTTTTGAAGAGGTGTTTGAAGTAACCCTTGGTGAAAACATGAGAAATAGTTAACAGACACAAAAATACATTCAATTGGCTTTTGAAAGGAGGAAACTCTTGGATAATTCATTAAATGTGGACACATTTTGAAGAGACACCAAGGAACCTTTTAAAAAAGTATAAAAGTTGGACTTAGATTTAATTGAAGAGGAGCCACCGCCCCCTCTGGACACTGTTGATGCCTTTCTCTTAGATTAATTAAGATACTTTGAGAGAGAAGAAGGAGAGGAGTTGTAAAGAGTGATTATAGAGTATTGTAAGAGAAAGGAAGAGAAGAGATTCAAAGGAACTTTAAGATTTTGGTGGAGAGGATATGAGATAAGTTTTTATCTTTGTGACTACATTTGGTTTTAATTTAGACTCCTTATTTGTTTGCATGATTTCTACTTTTAAACTTAAGTGTGGTTGTGTTTTATCTATGAATTCTAAATAGTTTTCTTTATCTTTTTTTCTTAAAATGATTAGTGATTAAGTATTGGATGGAAGTTTTGTGAAGTATTAATCTTTAATGTTGGAAAACATTGTGATGATTTTTAATCTTGTACTTAATTTACTTCTTGATTTGACCAATTAAGAAGTTAATATTTGTTTTGAGAACATGTAAGATCTGAGATGGTAATGGTAATAATCACATGAGATTGTATGGATGAGAATGTAATTCATATGATTGAGTGCAAATAAATATGAAAATAAACTTTTAAGGGTGTAGAATTAGAAGACTTTATAATAACAGGCTAAAGCCCCAAATTTTGTTTATAATTTTAGGTTTTGATACGAGATGTTAGCCCTCAGGTGGAGGGAGAAGTGGGAACTCTAGAGTGAGAGCTAGTATCTTCCCTACCTAACCCATCTTCAAGACTATTCAAACTTTAAATTAGCCAATGTTCTTTATAACATTTCTACTAAGGGTAAAGAATATTATTGCTCCTATTTGGCACAACACAATTTAAATGCTTCCATAATAGAATTTTTATGCTTTTTACTAATCCATGATAAGGAAAAGATTTTTTATTTTTATTACTTTCATCTTACAAATATCTAGTTAATTAAGTTAGTTGTTTACTTTACTTTCAATTATAAAAAATTAACAAAAAAAAGAACTTTCATTTCTATTATAGCATTTATAGTTTGATTGAGAATATTTTGCAATGTAGAATTTATTATCTAATTTCTTATGATTTAGTTATATATTGTATTTCTCCCTATTGGTTCGATATTTGGGGCTTACTCAAAAATTCATATATTACTTGATAATGATACGTATACTTGCATAGTATCTCATAATTAAATATAATAATTGCATTGTATACTTGCTTAGTATCTCATAATTAAATATAATAATTGGATTCTTATTAGCTTCAAAGTTAATTTTTTGGCAATTGTTGCAAAGTGAGAAATTTAAGTTAAGTAAAAGTTAAGATTATAACTGCATACATTTTACTTTCATATAAAATTGGGATCAGTTACTCGTGCTTCTACATAAAACTCTCACTACATGAGAAATATCATGCCTCTATTTTAAGTCATTTTCAACAAGTCACCCGTTACACACACTTGTGGTGCAATGTCTTCTTCCCTGGTAGAGATTCTATCAGCTCCCAAGTATGATTCTCAGGTAGATGAAACACTAAAATATTATAATGTTTTAAGTACATATTTTATGCTTTTTTTGGTAATATTGCACTATAAAGAAGAGTATTTTTCATGTCTTTTTTGCATGTAAAATGACAAAAAAAAAACAAAATTTGGAGTCAAAGCAGCCAATTTCGGGACTCTAGCGCATCATGCGCCAGATTGACGCATGATGCGTCAAAATCCAGAGAGCTGGCGCATGATGCACCAGAGACAATTTTTTTGCAAATTAAGGTGGCTCAAGACAAATTTGGGTTAATTTCAAAATGACACTTGTTCTACACACCTCTTGGAGTGATTCAATGCATCTATATACTTTGGAATGTTCTTTTATGAAGGAATATGTATCTTGGATCAAATTACACATCTTTTAAATTCAAAAGAGTTAGACTTTTTGGAAGGAAAATCTTTGAGGGAATTTTGAATTCTTTTCAAGAGGAGGTAGCCCAAAATAAATAAGGAAGACTTCAAAGAGTTGAGAGGAGTTAGATGATAATGAAAAAGGGAGAGAAAGAGAGAGAGTTGGCGTGAGAGAGAGAGAAAGAGAGAAGAAGATATTTTCTTCTAGGGTTGTAAGAGGAGAGGGAAGGTGCGAAATTTCTTCTTCATTACACTTCTAAGAGAGAATTAGGAATGATTGAAAAAAGAGAAAGGCTTGGAGAGAACTTCTAGGGATTTACTTGGGAAGGATTGTGAGATAAGTTCTATTTTTATTTCTTTTGTTTTGTAACTTTATTTCTATATATGAAATATGTGTTTTGTCTTATCCTTCTCATGAATTCTGAGTAGTCATCTTTATCCTTCTCCCTACTTTGAGATATGCTTTTTTGAAGAATTGATTTTATTTTCTACGATTTTAAATGTTAATAATTTGTGATCATTTAAACTCTGATATTGATTTACTTTTTCGATCTAGCCATTTAAATGTTAAAACTTGTTGAGAAACATATGTTTTGAAAAGGGATATGATTTCTACAATATAGGGAGAATCACCTTTAATTTCATGGGAAAGTATGTCATCCATGTGATTGGGTTCAAATAAATAGAGAAATATACTTTGTTGGATGCAGAATTGGAGATTTTAAGGTGATAGATTAAAATCCCTAATTTGGTCCAGTTGATTGGAAATTAATGTGAGATTGTTAGTACTTAAGGGAGGGAGTAGTGGGAGCTCTAGAGTAGCAGCTGGTATCCTCCCAGCCTATCCACAAAATTAGGGACCAAACTCTGGATTAATCAATGTTTTTTATAACACTCAGAAGAGGGTAAAGAATAGGATTGCCCCTATTTAGCACAAAATAATTTTTGTATGTTTTCAAATGATTTCAATTTCTTCACGATCCATACACTCATTATAAAGAGGAAGGATGCTTTCTTAAATTTGAACTTTCCGTCAAAACAAAAACTTTTTTTAATTTTCGTAATTTTACTTTTGAAAGTTTAGTATTTACTTTAGTTTAACTTCTATAATCTTACATCTACATTTTATATAGCATTCACCTTAGTAGTTAAAATTCAAACTTCGCACTTTACTTTTTTTTGTATTTTTAAATTATAAAATAATTTCAAATGCTTACTTAAAGGATTTTCCAACTTCCTTGTCAGATCGATATCTAGGACTCTATTAGTGCCCTTTATTACTTGAGTGATATATATACTTGCATTGATTTGAATGGGGATTTGGCAGTTTTAAAAGATTTTCAGAAGATAAACTATTTTCATAAAATGTGTTTTTGTTGGAATTATATTACATATTTATTATATATTTGTCATGTTTAATTTTGTAATATTAAAAAATATTTACAAAATTTACACACTAAATTACCCGTCATCAAGTTTTTGGCGCCGTTGCCGGGGAAGTAACGAAAAGTAGTAGTAAATATTTTTTTTATTCTAAAAAAACTTTAAAAAAATAAAAAAGAGTGTTTGTAGTTTAGTTTGAACATTTTCTTATTTAAGTGTGTTTGCTTGTTTTTAATTACTTGCTTTGTTTGTTTATGCGTAGTGTAAGATCTGAAAGTTTAGTACCTTATGATTCTGAATTAGAGAGAACTGTTAGAAAAATTTGAAACCAACAAAAAGAGAAATATCATTTTACCAAAATGACTTGCAATTTAAATAATGCTCGAAATGAAAATGAGTATCATCAAAGACCTTTAAGAGATTACGTTAATCCTAAAGCAAATGAAATTCATTTTAGTATACAAAACTCTCTTATAGCTGCTAATTCATTTGTGCTTAAACCTGTTATTATCCAAATGGTAAAAAATTATCAGTTTGGGGGAACCCCAATTGAAGATCCTAATTTAAACCTTGCTAGTTTTCTAAAATTGTGTGCTTCATTTAAATATGATGGAGTGTCGAATGATGTTGTCATGCTTAGACTTTCTTTTTTCACTCAGAGATAAAGCTAAGATGTAGTTAAACTCATTAGCACTCAGATCTATTAAAACATGAGAGAATTATTGCAAAAATTCTTATCTAAATATTTTCCACCTTCAAAAACTGTTAAACTTAGAAATGACATCACATCTTTTTGTCAGTTTAAAGGTGAATCAATTTATGAAGGCTGAAACATATTTAAAGATCTCCTTATAAAGTGTCCACACCATGCGTTTACATATTGGTTAATAATTCAAACTTCTTATAATGAGTTGGTTGAATCTCTTAGATCGCTAATTGATGTTGTTACTAGTGGATCATTAATGTCAAAACCATTCAATGAAGCATATTCATTAACTGAAGAGATGGCTACAATTAATTTTCAATGGCCCTCTAAAAGGGTAAATCCAAAAAGAGTAGCTAGTATTCATGATTTGGATGCAATACCTATGTTAACGGCCCAATAGCTGCTATATCGAAGAAGATAGAACAATATGGAATGAATTATTCTCAAACAGTACTTGTGCTTGAGGAAAACTTATTGGGAGAAATGGTAGAATCTTAATCTCCTTATGAGACTTTAAATGCAATAAACAATTGTTCTAATAAACCTTATGCCAATTATTGTAATCCTGGATAGAAAACCATCCAAACTTTAGTTGGAGTAACAATAATTCTAAAACTGCAAATCCGTAATAGGGAAACAATTATGCTAACCTATTGGGAAACTCCAACATTCAAGAGAATCAAACTTATAAACCTTATTACCCCTCAGGATTTAATAATTTGTAGAGTAAGGAGAAAAAGCTATCAATGAAGAGTTGATATTGCAAATGTGTTCTCAATTACAAAATCAAGGGGCTGCAATCAGAAACATGAAAAATCAATTGGGATATATTGCAACCACACTTACCAGTAGACCTCTAGGAACATTGCCTAGTAATGTTGAAGTAAATCTTAAGGATCAGAACAAAGAGAAAATTAAAGTTATTCAACTGAGAAGTGGAAAAAAAATTAGAAAATAGAGTTCAATAAGATGTTGAATTTGAAAAAGATGAGGTGGAAAATGAAAAATCTGGTGAAGATTTTCATTTTGAAGTAGAAAGTCCTATTAAACTAATGAAAATCACTGTAGAAAGACCACCAACTCCATTTCCTCAAAGATTGAAGCTGAAACACAGAGATAACCAATTTTTAAATTTTTTAGAAATTTTGAGGAAATTAATGATAAACCTTTCATTTGTGAAGCTTTGAAACAAATGATAAGCTATGTGAAGTTCATGAAGGATATACTTAATAAGAAAAGAAAGTGTGTAGATAATGAGACTGTCGCACTCATTGAAGAGTGTAGCTATATAATTCATAAAAAGCTTCCAGTAAAACTTAAAGATCACGGAAGTCTTACAATTCCTTGTGCTATTGGCGAATGATTTTATGGAGAAGCCTTATGTGATTTAGGAGCCAGTATTAATCTTATATCATTATCAATATTCAGAAGGTTAGGATTATGAGATATTTCACCTACAACTGTAACTCTTGAGTTAGTTGATTGTTCGATTACCTATCCTAAAGGAGTTATAGAATATGTTTTGGTAAAAGTCGATAAATCTATCTTTCCTGTAGACTTTATTGTATTACATATGGAGGAAGATAAAGAAATTCCTATCATTTTAGGAAGACCATTCCTAGCCACTGAAAGAGCTTTGATAGATCTGTAGAAAGGAGAACTAACTAAGAGAGTTAGTGATCAAGAGGTTAAATTTAATATTACAAATCAATAAGATACCTTGCAAAAGAACAAGAGATTGAATGCTTCATAACAAATATTAACGAATATTTAACCCATGAATATTTCAAGAAGATTTTTGAAAGAGAACTTGAAAAGAAATATATGGAATGTCAAAATTAGGATAAAATTCAAGATGAATCTATGGAAGTGAGTAAAAAGGATTTGGAATATGTCTAAGAAAAAAATTAAAATGTTAGATCCTATAGAAGGTAATAAGACATTGATTCCATCTATGGAGAAACCTCCTGAACTAGAACTGGAAACACTTCCTACACATTTGAAGTATGCATTCTTAGGAGATTTATTTACATTACTTGTTATAATAACCTCAAAATTAACTGATATGCAAGAACAACATTTGTTGCAAACTCTGAAAAGATATAAGAAAGCCTTTAGATGGACATTAATTGATATTAAAGGAATCGGTTCTTCAATGTGTATGCATACAATCTTATTAGTAGATCAACAGAAACCAAGAGCTGATCCTCAAAGGAGATTAAATCCTATGATGAAAGAAGTTGTGAAGAAAGAGATTTTAAAATGGTTAGATGCTGGAATAATATATCCTATTTCAGACAGTGTTTGGGTAAGTCCAATTCACTGTGTTCCAAAAAAACGAGGTGTGACTGTAGTGACAAATGAGCATAAAAAATTAATATCAACAAGACAAGTCACTTGTTGGAGAATCTGCATAAATTATAGAAAAATAAATTTTGCAACCAAAAAGGATCATTTTTCTTTACCCTTCTTGGACTAGATGTTGGATAGATTAGCTGGGCATAAATAATTTTGTTTTGTATATGGATATATCAATTATCACCAAATACCTATTGCTCTAGAAGATTAAGAGAAAGCAACATTTACTACTCCTTAAGGAACTTTTGCTTTTTCGGCAAATGCCCTTTGGATTATGTAATACATTTGCAACATTTCAAAGGTGTATGATGTCAATGTTTAGTGGTTTGATTGAAAAATGGATTGAAGTCTTTATTAACGATTTTTTTGTATTTGGAACTTCATTTGAAATATGTCTAAATCATTTAGAGAAAGTTCTGGAATATTGTGAAAAGACTAATCTCGTATTGAATTAGGAAAAATCTCAATTCATGGATGCAAGAGGAATTGTGCTTGGACATAAAATTTTAGAAAATGGCATGGAAGTAGAACCTGCAAAATACATGTTATATCAAACCAAATGATGCACCAAAAAAATACATTTTTAGGCTTATATTTTATACTCATTTTTAGTGATATTGCGCTTTAAAGGAAGTTATTTTTCATGTTTTATTGTAGGTTGATGCTTTTTAGCACTTGAAGCAAAAAGTAAGCAAAAAAGATGGAATTTGGAGTCAAAATAGCTTTTTGGAAGAAATACTCAGCGCCGAAGGCTCTAACATGAAGGAGAAGTCCAGAACAGATGGGGTGTTGACAGTGTCATTTGACAGAGAGCACAAGAAATAATTCGGGCCACGGGTGTCGGCGGTGGCAATGTCGATGCTGGGCGAATTTCTAGAAGATTCAATGAATTTGGATGCTTTTTGAAGAGTTATTGAATACACCTCTTAGAAAACCGACATTATGCTCTATTTAGAGTGAAATTTGATCATAGAAAAAGGGGGCTAGTGTGTCATTAAGTTTTCTTTAGTGTTTCATTGTGTGTATTATTTAGTGTCGTGAGTCTAAGTGTGATTTCTCCTAAGAGTTGTTGGAGAGGGAGAGAAGTGAGAGATTTCTTCTTCCCTACATCTTCAAAGAGAGAATTAAGAGTCTTGTAAAGAGACAAAGAATCCAAGAGGAATTACAAGGGATTTGCTTTGAGGAAGAGTTAAAGATAAGTAGTGTTTGTATATTATTGTTTTATAAACTTTCTTTTATTTATGAAATTTGTATTTTTTCATATCTTTCTCATGATGTCTAAGTAGTTTTCTTTGTCTTTCTCATTACTCTAAGATATGATGAAATGAATAGATAATTTAGATGTGCCAATTTTAAAATATAAAATAAATTGGGATGATTTTTCACTCCGTACTTAATTTACTTTTCAATTTGGCCAATTGAAATGTTAACAACTATTGTGAAACATCCTATTTGGGAAATGGAGTATGAGTTTTACAATAAAGTGAGAATCACATTTGATTCCATGAAGGATTGTTTTGTTCATGGAATTGGGTGCAAATAAATAAAGAAATATATATTATTGGTTGAAGAATTGGAGATACTAGCGTGACAAACTAAAATCCCCAATTTGGTTTTAGTGTTTAAGAACTAAAGAGAGAGTTAGCATTCAGAGGAAGGGAAGTGGGAGCTCTGGAGTGAGAGTCAGTATCCTCCCAGCCTAACCATGGATTTAAAGACTAAACCTAAGATTAGCCAACAATTCTCTATAACACTTGACTAAGGGTAGAGAATTAAAATTGCTTCTATTTGACACAAGACATATTAAAACCATTTATCTCTCTCATTTAACCAAAAACTCACTATAGTGGGAAAGATGGTTTCTCATAATGGATAACTTCATCATAAAAATATAGTTTGGTAGTTATTGTTTAGCTTTGTTTTACAGTTTTGCTAGTATATGGTAATTTAGTTTTAATAGCACCTTAAACATTTGAAATTAGTGTAGTAGATTTTCTTTATTATTATGAATTTTCTAATTTAAATTTCCATTTCAAATTTAAACCTTCCTTATGGGATCGATATTTAGGGATTAAACAGAAAGTCTTGTATTACTTAAAAATGATACGTATACTTGCATAGAATCCCAACATAAATTGCTTCAATATCTTATTCATAAAATAACGAATCAAGTTTTTAGCATCGCTGCAAAGTGGAGTCAACTTTATTAATTTTACACTTCTATAATTTTGGGGATCAAGATTTTACGCATCTATAATTTTGGGGATCAAGTTTTTGACACCGTTGTCGAGAAAGATAATGAATAATTAAATATATTTTGTAAATTAGAAAATTTAGAAATAAAATAAAAAAATTTAAAATTTTTAAAAATAAAAAATCATAAAAAAATATCATAAAGTATTTTTTTTTAAATTTAAGAGTACTTTAAAGAAATTTTTCTTTGCTTATTATATTTGTTTATGCATAGTATTGGATCTAAAGGTTTAGTACCTTACGATTCAGAATTAGAACGCACTATTAGAAAAGTTCGAAAACAACAAAAAGAAATTTGAAATTTGAAAAAAATAGCAAATAACTTAGATATTCAAATAAATGAAAATCGATAAAGACGTTTAAAAAATTATGTTAATCCTACAGCAGTCGAACTTCACTTAACTAATCAAAATCTTAATGTTGCTACTAATTCATTTGAGCTTAAACTTGCTATTATCCAAATTGTATAAAATAATCAGTTTGGATGAGCACCTATTAAAGATCTTAGGTTACATCTTGCTAGTTTTCTTGAAATATGTGCTACTTTTAAATATGATGAAGTGTCTAATGACAGGCTTAGAACTTTTCTTTTTTCATTAAGGGACAAAGCTAAAGCTTGGTTAAATTCATTAGCACCTGGATCTATCAGAAATTAGAGAGAACTATCACAAAAAATTTTAGTTAAATACTTTCCACCCTCGAAAACTGCTAAGCTTAGAAATGATATTACATCTTTTTGTCAGTTTGAAGGGAAATCAATATATGAAGCTTAGGAAAGATTTAAGTATCTCCTTTGGAGATGTCCACACCATGCTTTACTAAATTGGTTAATAATTCAAAATTTTTACAATGGATTACTCGGATCATTTATATCTAATATAGATAATGTTTTAGATTGATCATTAATGTCAAAACCTTTTGATGAAGCATATTCTTTAATAGAGGAAATGACTTCTAATAACTTTTAGTGGCCTTATCAATGGGTAAAATCAAAGAGAGCAGCTAGTATTCATGATTCTGATGCAATGTCTACTTTAGCATCGCAAATTGTCGTTATATCAAAGAAGATTGATCAAATTGAAGTGAACTATTCTCAAATACCACCAGTGTTAGAGGAAAATTCACTAGGATATATAGTTGATACTCAATCATCTTATGAAACTATGAATTCTATAAATAATAGAAATAATAATTCTTATTCTAATTATTATAATTCTGGATGGAAAAATCACCCTAATCTTAGTTAGAATAATTATAACAATTCGATGAACCCCGTAGGAATTTCAAATAACCAAGGGAATCCTTAACTATAGACCCTATTATCCTCCTGCATTTAACAATAACTCACAAGTTAAGGGGAAAAAGTTGACTATGGAAGAAGTAATGTTGAACATGGTAAATCAAATACAAAATCAAGGAGTTGTGATTAGGAATATTAAAAATCAATTAAGACATATTGATACTACACTTAGTAACAAACCTTCAAGAATTCTTCCTAGCACTGTTGAAATTAAACCAGATCAGAATAACGAGCAAATTAAAGTCATTCAATTATTAAGTGGAAAAGAAGTGAAGACATGAATCCAAAGAGAAACTAAATTTAAGAAGGAGAAGGTAGAAATTGAAAGCTACAATGATGAAACTTAACCGATAAAAATTTTCTTAGAAAAATTCCACCTCTTTTTCCTCAATGATTGAAGCAGAAGAAAAAATCTAACAATTTACAAAATTTTTTGAAATCCATAAAAAGTTAACGATAACTATTCTTTTCATTGAGGCTTTAGAATAAATGCCAAGTTATGTGAAATTTATGAAGGATATACTAAACAAGAAGAGGAAGTTTGCAGATCACAAGACCATTGCACTCAGTGAAGAGTGTAGCAAAATTATTCTGAAAAAGCTTCCTGAAATGTTAAAAGATCTGGTAGTTTTACTATTCCTTTTGCTATTGGTGAGAAATTTTTTTGAAAAGCCTTATGTGATCTTGGAACTAGTATTAATCTTATGCCTTTATCAATTTTTTAAACGTTTAGATTTAGGAGAGATTTCCCCTGCTACTGTAACTCTTCAGTTAGCTGATCGATCAATAACTTATCTTAAAAGAGTTATAGAAGATGTATTAGTGAAAGTGGATAAATTTATTTTTCCTACAGACTTTATTGTATTAGATATGGAGGAGGATAAAGAGATTCCTTTCTTTTTTAGTCTATTTCTTGAAATGGGGAGATCGATGATAGATGTACAAAAAGGAGAATTAATAATGAGAGTCAATGATCAAGAAGTAACATTTAATATAACAAAAGCTAAGAAATATCTTGTGAAAGAAAAGATAATGAATGTTTTAGAATGGAAGTTATTGATTATCTAAGTAATGGAAATTTAAAGGAATGTTTGAAGAAAAATTAAGGCAAGAAAAGAATTGTGAGAATGAGAATGAAATAAAAAATGAGAATTTAGATTATATTCAGAACAAATTTGAAATTTTGGACCTTTTGGATAATGATAAAAAATCTTATTCCTTCAAATATTAAACCACTTGAACTTGAACTGAAGGTATTACCTGCCCATTGAAAATATGTTTTTTTAGGAGATTCATCTACTTTGTCTATTATTATATCTTCTGATTCAATTGAAATTCAAGAACAAAAAATTAGTAGAAATGTCGAAAAGATATAAGAAGGCCTTTGGATGGACTTTAACATATATTTAAGGAATCAGCCCTTCAATTTGTATGCACAAAATTTTATTAAATGAACAATACAAACCTAAAGCTAATCCTTAGAGGAGATTAAACCTGATAATAAAAGAAGTTGCTAAAAAGGAAATCTTAAAAAGGTTAAATGCTAGAATTATATATCCTATTTCAGACAGTGGTTGGGTAAGTCCAATCCACTGTGTTACAAAGAAGAGAGGAGTGACAGTTGAAGCAAATGAGAAAAATGAATTAATTCTAATAAGACAAGTTACTGGCTGGCAAATTTGTATAGACTATAGAAAATTAAATATAGTCATCAGGAAAGATCATTTTCCTTTACCATTTCTAGACCAATGTTGGATAGATTGGCTGGGCAAAAATATTATTGCTTTCTTTGATAGATATACCGGATATCATCAAATTTTGATTGCTCCTGAGAATCAAGAAAAAATAATATTTACAAGCCCTTATAGGTAAAATGTTTTTTGGACTATGTAACACATATGCGACATTTTAAAGATGTATGATGTCATTTTTTTTGTAATTTTATGGATGATTTTTTTTATATTCGAAACTTCATTTGAATTATGTTTAAATAATTTAAAAAAAGTTCTGGAACTATGTGAAAAAATCAACTTAGTACTAAATTGGGAAAAATTCATTTTTTGGTTGCAGGAGGAATTGTACTTGGGCATAAAATTTCTGAAAATCACATGGAAGTAGATCCAGTAAAAATTTAAGTTATTGTGAAATTACCACCTCCTACTACGTTTAGAGGGGTAAGAAATTTTCTAGGACATGTTGGTCTCTACAAGCGTTACTTAAAAAAATTTTCAAAAATTACTAAGCCATTATGTGAACTTTTAGAAAAGGATACAAAATTTAATTTTATTAGGAATGCATAAAAGCATTTGAACTATTGAAATAAAAATTAATCACTGCTCCTATAATAATTCCACCTGATTGGGAGAAACCATTTGACATAATGTGTGATGCTAGTGATCATGCTATTGAAGTTGTTTTAGGGAATATGTATAGTAAAACTCTAAAGATGCTCGAATTAATTACACCACTACTGAAAGAGAGTTATTAGCTATGTTTATGTCTTTGATAAGTTTATACCTTACTTAATTGGAGCTAAATATATAGTGCATAGAGACCATTCTGCTATCAAATATTTGACGCAAAAGAATGATGCTAAACTGAGATTAATTAAATGGATACTTCTGCTGCAAGATTTTGATTTTTTGGTAGTAGATAAAAAGAGAACTAATAATCAAACAGCTGATCATTTGTCTAGACTAGAAAGAGAAATACTAATTAATTTTGCAAATGAAATTTTAAAAACTTTCCCTGATGAACAATTTGGGATTTTGATGAAAAACTTTGGAGAAAACTCATGGTGAAAAGCTTCTTACCAAATAATCTTGCTTGAGGAGTTAGATTTTTATTTAGCAAATTATTTAGAATTATTTGGGTTTTTCGTAGATATTTCAAATGGTTCCCCAAGTTAAGAGAGGAAGGTCATCCAAATATTTTTATTTAGGAAGATTTATTAGTTTCAAAGTCTAGAGCAGTCAAAATACTCAAATGGAGATGAGAAGAATGATCTAAGAACAGGCATTTGCAAACCTATGTGGCAATATTGAGAGACTGATTCTTGCGAGAAATTGGGAAAGATTTTGCTACTTCACTGTCATAGCAACTGTCCTGATGGTTCAGAAGTTTTATGCAAACCTGAGGTTCACTGCTGAAGATCACATCTTGGTGAGAGGTAAGTAAGTTGATTTTACTGCTGAAAGGTTCAATGCTTTTTATGGGATGAGAAACATATTTTTTGATGAATACGCTGCATTTGTAATAACTTATTCATCATTGGATAAAGTGATTGCATTTTGAATGATGAAAGAGGGGAGTGGAAAATTAAGAATAATAAGATACTTAACTTCCCTGCTTCCATGTTGACTATTCAATCAAAAGTATGGCACCACTTCATTTCTATCAGGCTATTGCCAACAAATCATTTGGCTGATGTTACAAAAGAGAGAGTTGTACTAAACTATTTCTATCAAAACATGAAAGCAATAGATGTCGGAGTATAGCTGGTAGCTCTACAGTTGGAGGTTTAGGATTTCCAGCCCTGATTATCACTCTATGAGAATAATTAGTAGTATAACCCATAGAAATAAAGAAAGATTACAGTCACAGAATCTGATTGGAAGACATATGATTCAGAGAGTGGAATCATTTGTTGAATGTAGAGTTGGAAGAAGGGATAATCCCTCTACATCTGTTGTAGGGGTGTCTACTTCTCGATCTGCATCACTTGAAGGAATTATGGACCAACTCATGATTCAACAAATGGACATAATTAATATTTAAACTTAGTCGGGAGAGATAGGAGAAAGGAATGCTTATAATGATGAATATCAGCAGAGGAGAGTTCAACATGATATTGATTTTTAAAATGCTATGGTAAGAAATCTTAAGGGTGAACCTAATGTGGACTTTCCTGCTTGCCCCAGTTTCACTCCCTATGCTCCTATCATGATGATGAAGTAGGAGGAGAAGAAGAAGAATATGATGAAGAGGAAGTATATGAAGATTGATTTTTATGAGTTTACTTTAAATTGTTTTAATGTTTGTTTGTTGTTTGTATTTGTAGTGTGATGTACTTTCATTTGAAAATCCCGTTGTAGTAAAAACTTTTATGTTGTGTTGTGAACTAAATCTGTAATAGTAACTGTTGACTTTCACTTTTCCTACATTTTTAGTTTTTTTAGTTTAGTTATTTAGCTTTTGTATTTCTGTTTTAAATTCTCGGCAAATTCTTTAGAATATATTATGTTTTATTTAATTCTTTAAAGCCTGTATGTAGTTTTACAGTTAGTACCTACAACACACCAGAGCCCAGTTTCATTATAAGAAGTCCTCTATAGGTTAGTTTTTCTTTTCATTCAGTTACTGTTTTCTTTCACCTACTAAATTTTATACTAAAAATATTTTTAAAATTACTTAAAAACTTAAGTTTGGGGGAAAGAAAAATTTTTTTTGAAATGAAGTAAACTAAGTTTTATTTGTCCCCAATTAACTTTATTTTTAAAATTTATTTAACATGGCCTGGGATATTAAGATTTAACTTTAAATGACTATACTTTTGTTTATAAATGTTGTGGTAAATTTAGGTAAAATTTTTTTAATAATGAAGGTCAATTCTAAAGTTAAATATATTTGGTATTATATGATAAGACTATGTTTTTCTATTTATAGTAAAAAAAAATTATATTTTTGAAGTGTTAAGAATTTTAGAGTTTCATGTAAGGAGAAAAGAATGAGAATTTATGAAAAATCATAAACTAATATAAACTTATAAAGTGAAAAAAGGTATGAAGTTTTGACTTTAAGAAGATAATAGTTAAATTCAAAATTATTAAAGGCTAACCAGATATAGTAATCCTCACTTGGAAAAGAAAAAGAAAAGAGTGGATTGAAAAGATCCTAAAAGAAGAAAAGAAAAAAAAAAGAGAAAAAAAAAAAGAAAAAGAAAAAAGAAAAGAAAAATAAGTGAGGAGAAGCTTGAGGAGATGCCTAATCAAAAATTTGCTTCACTTGAACAACTTAAGGAAGGAGTTTTACTACTTTTTCTAAACTTATATTGGAGTATTAGTAGCACTCCTAGTAATTTTTTCATGAAGTTTTTTTTCATATAAATATTCTGAATGTCCTTAATATGATAAATTGCAATTCTTCTTGAAATGAATAGAGATTCAAAAATTTTAAATTTGATTACTAAATATTTCTAGACTTAGAATTTGACTCTAAGTTATTAAAGGTTTTTCTTAAATTTTTCTATTCTATTTATTAAAGTAAAGTATAAAATTTATAAGTAAATCTTTATTCTAAGTCATATGTTTTTATATAATAAAAGTGTCACTTGAGGATAAGTAGCATTTAAGTTTAAGGGATTTTGATATACCAAAATAATATATTATTTTAAGTACATATTTTATGCTTATTTTTTGTGATATTGTACTTTAAAGAAGGGTATTTTCATGTTTTTTGTTCCAAGCATATCATATTCAGGCATTTGGAGCATAAATGGCAAAAAGGACAAAAATTAAAGTCAAAACAGCCAATTTAGGGATTCTGGCAATGCGCTAAAATCCAAAGAGTTGGCGCATAATACGCCAAATATGACTTTTTACAAATTATGGTGGTTCAAGATGAACTTTTTGCTAATTTCAAATGGACACTTGTTCTACACACCTCTTAGAGTGATTCAATGCATCTAGATGCTTTGGAAGGTTCTATTATGAAGGGATATGTCTCTTGGATCAAATGACGCATCTTTTGAATTCAATAGAGTTGACTTTTTGGAGGGAACCCTTTGAGGGAATTTTGAATTCTTTTCAATAGGAGGCAGCCAAAAATAAAAATAGAAGACTTCAAAAAGTTGAGAGGAGTTGGAGGGCGACGAGAAAGGGAGAGAGAGAAAGTTGGCGTTAAAGAGAGAGAGAGAAGAGGAGATTTTCTTCTAGGGTTGTAAGAGGAGAAGGAAAGTGAGAGATTTCTTTTTCATTACACTTTTAAGATAGAATTGGGAGTGACTGTAAAGAGAGAAAGACTTAGAGAGAACTTCTAGGGATTTTTTTGGGAAGGATTAGAGATAAGTTCTATTTTTATTTCTTTTGTTTTGTAAACTTATTTTTATATATGAAATTCGTATATAGTGATATCCTTCTCATGAATTCTAAGTAATCCTCTTTATCCTTCTCACTACTTTGAGATATAGTTTCGTGAAGAATTGATTTTATTTTCTACTATTTTAAATGTTAATAATTTGTGATAAATTAAACTTTGATCTTCATTTACTTTTTGGTCTGGACAATTGAAATGTTAAAACTTGTTAAGAAGCATGTGTTCTGAGAAGGGATATGATTTCTACAACATAAGAAGAATCACAGTTGATTCCATGGGAGAGTATGTCCTCAATGAGATTGGGTTCAAATAAATAGAGACATTAACTTTGTTGGATGTAAAATTGGAGATTTTAAAGTGACAGATTAAAATCCCTAATTTGGTCCAGTTGATTAGAAACTGATGCGAGATTGTTAGCCCTCTAGAGTGGCATATGGTATCCTCTCAGCCTAACCACAGACTTAGGGACCAAACTCTACATTAGTCAATGTTCTTTATAACACTCAGAAGAGGGTAAAGAATAGGATTGCTCCTATTTGACACAAAATAATTTTTATATATTTTCAAATGATTTCAATTCCTTCACAATTCATACACTCATTGTAAAGAAGAATGATGCTTTCTTAAATTTGAACTTTCCATCACAACAAAAATTTTGTTTAATTTTTGTAATTTTACTTTTAAAAGTTTAGTATTTAGCTTAGTTTAACTTCTGTAAGCTTACATCTGATTTTATATAGCATTCACCTTAGTAGTTAATATTCAAACTTCGTACTTTACTTTATTTTTGTATTTTTAAATTATAAAATAATTTCAAACACTTACTTAAAGGATTTTTCAACTTCCCTATGGGATCAATATCTAGGACTTCATTAGAGCTTTTTATTACTTGAGCGAAATGTATACTTGTGTTGATTTAAACGGGGATTTGACAGTTTTAAAAGAGTTTTAAAAGATAAAGTATTTTCATAAAAGATATTTTTGTTGGGATTATATTACATTTTTATAATATATCTGTCATATGTATTTTTTTAAGATTAAAAAATATTTGCAAAATTTACACACTAAATTACCCACCATCAGGAATTCATCTTTTCTGGTCGCTTTCCCAGTAACAGAAGATGAAGTTTCTTCCCATAGAAGCAGTCCTCTTTCTCCATCCTTTAGTAACCAAAATCTTTGTCATTAAACTTCTCGATCTCTGATGCCATCACATCATCTCCAGTTATCGTTTTCTTTCAACCTCAAAACATGTCTTTAATACCAGTTATTATGAAAAATGTCAGCAATAAAGCGAAAAATCAAATCTAGAGAATTTGCAATTTAGAAAACAAAGCGGAAACAAATAGATTTATGTGGTTCGGGAAATTGCCTACATCTATAGAGCTGCAGAGGATTTTATTAATTTGAGGAATTACACCCGTCGATCACCTCGGTGATTACCAGAAAGGACTCTCTCTCTCTCTCTTTCTCTCTCTATCCTCTCCTTCTCTTTCTCTCTCTACTTGAGAGCCACACCGACGAAGAAAGCTAAGGGGAAAATAATACATGATATTCCTTTCCCTGTAAAACTAATGTCCGAGAGAGAAGGGGAGCTGTCACATGCCTATTTATTAATTTCATCATATTGTTACGCCCATTAAGGAATTAATCATTTACAATTAGAACGATAATTAATCATTGATGGCATAGAATATACAATGATATGGATTAAGATGGTGAGGGAAACTAGAGAACGACTTAAAATAAATAAAATATATATTTTGAAAAATTGAAGTAACTTTGGTTTGGCACATTATGCATCTCACAAGAACAATGGTTGAGTTGATTTGGTAATTCCTTAAAGTATTGGAGGATTCCCAAGTAATTAGTACATCAACCATTAGCCATCCAAGAAAATGGCAACAAAAGTCTCTGAGTGAACCCTAAACAAGGAAAAACTTTGTAGCGTAGGTGGATTTGAGAAAAGATGCACTATAATAATGGATTTTGGGAGTTACTCCAAAAATTACATAGTGGACTCCTTAGGAATTGGTTGAGCTATGAAAAGGTTAAACAAGGATATACTAAAAAGTATAACGAACCACCAAATTAGCAGAGTCCAAAAAAGAATGCTAGAACATGTCATAGGAAATATTATAGAAGAGGCAGTACATATTCTCCTAAAGCAAGCACTGTGCTAGAATTAAAAGGTGTCATCATCTAAGGGCATTACGTAGAAAGTCTACCATGATGACAATTCAGATAAATAAAATTTGAATCAATTTGCAAATATAGTAATCATTAGAAATGGTGTAGGTGTAATTATAGATAAGAGTTTGAAAGATAATGTTGTAAATATTAATAGAGTTGGTGATAGAATTATAGCCCTTAAGATTATCATTGATACTAAGATTTTTAATATTATAAGTGTTTATGCTCCTCAAGTAGGTTTAGATACAGGGT
>JXCR01139201.1:57967-85887 GCA_002079205.1 Phalaenopsis hybrid cultivar
AGGCCGCCGAGTGCAGCTTATTTGGGTATTAGAGGATATATTCTCGTACCTACTGGAACTTGCCCATTTTTACCCCAACTGAACTTAAATTTTATGAAGGGATGAATATAAATCAAATTTCTCTTTACCTTTTTAGAACTTACTTAGTTCTTGTGGCCGCTTTGTGCTTTGTTATAGGAAGTTCCCTCAATGAAAGGAATCATCAAAACCACAATATTAGGTATGAACCCAGGACTTCACGATGTATAACCCGTTCTTATAGCTTCTACATCATCACTCATAATTATTTTGCTTCTTATTCAATAATACTGTTTCAAAAGTATCATCAAACACATTATCCAAGAATCTACCNCGAATATAAATCAAATTTCTTTTTACCTTTTTCGAACTTACTTAGTTCTTGTGGCGCTTTGTGCTTTGTTATAGGAAGTTCCCTCAATGAAAGGAATCATCAAAACCACAATATTAGGTATGAACCCAGGACTTCACGATGTATACTCCGTTCTTATAGCTTCTACATCATCACTCATATAATTATTTTGCTTCTTATTCAATAATACTGTTTCAAAAGTATCATCAAACGCATTATCCAAGAATCTACCTAATCTGACATCTCACTGACACAATTCTAACAACCGAGTAATCTAGCCTTGGATCATGAATAATGAAATGCAAATAAGAAGAAAAACCTCTGAGGGGACTCGGCAAATACATAAAACATAAATAATTGCAATGAGGGGTCATTCAATCAATTAGCTACTTGCCTGTAAACAGTTGACCTAGGAAAAGAGTAGCTTTAACAGATGCATTCGATATATATTGAAAGCAGCCTAGTTCATTTTCTTTTAGGTTAATATAAAGCTTCAATTTGAAATAAGGAATCTTGTTTGCGCTCGTACTTACAGATCATCTCCTGACCAACTTCACAAAGAAAAATTTCTTCTTCCAATCTCCCGATTTATTTTCTAATCCCCAATTTTTTTACCTATTTTGAAAAGATGGAACAAATTTATTTTTGAAAGCTTTTACGACAAACAAAAAGCGAACAAGGTTTAAGGGTCAGTTTACCAATTATTCCAACAAATGCATAATGAAAGTAACCATTCTCGCTGAATTTGCCAGCGGTCAGCATCATTTGCGTAAGCACAAGATTATAATAGCAAATAACAACTTCACACTAGTGAAAATGGGAGCCACAACCAAANCGAACGAGGTTTAAGGGTCAGTTTACCAATTATTCCAACAAATGCATAATGAAAGTAACCATTCTGGCTGAATTTGCTAGCAGTCAGCACCATTTGCGTAAGCACAAGATTATAATAGCAAATAACAACTTCACACTAGTGAAAATGGGAGCCACAACCAAAGGACAAATTGAAGCTTGAAGAAACACAACTTGTCCTACAAAACAGTATTTATGAAACTCGTTTGCATTTGAAACTAGCAGAGAGAAGTTTTGGACAATGTCATTATCTCTCACCAACAAGTTGATGTTATATTCAAATATTAGGGATGAACATCCACAATCTAACAACAGGAAATTATCCGCGCAACTTCGGAGGATGAACATCCCTAATCTAACAATAGGAAATTATATACGCAACTTAAGAGTACCTTCAATATATATGTAAAATTATACGAGTATCTCAAGAAAACTAAAGAGAGAGAAGAACAAAGTTTCAAATGAATCACTTGTGAGCAATTTATAAATGAAAAGCAGTATATTTTGAGCATCGTGCAATCATTCGANTCTCGTTTACATTTGAAACTAGGAGAGAGAAGTTTTGGACAATGTCATTATCTCTCACCAACAAGTTGATGTTATATTCAAATATTAGGGATGAACATCCACAATCTAACAACAGGAAATTGTCCGCGCAACTTCGGAGGATGAACATCCCTAATCTAACAATAGGAAATTATCTACGCAACTTAAGAGTTCCTTCAATATATATCTAAAATTATACGATTATCTCAAGAAAACTAAAGAGAGAGAAGAACAAATTTTCAAATGAATCACTTGTGAGCAATTTATAAATGAAAAGCAGTATATTTTGAGCATCGTGCAATCATTCGACCATCAAATCACACGCATATAATTGATTATACAAGATTTGAAACAAAAAAATAAATTCATATCATTTATATAACAGAACAGATATTGAAAATGCATTAGAAATGTATTCATATTGCAAACAAATCCATCGAGCACGACAAGTACCAGCCGCCGGTGCATTGCCAAATTCTGCAAACAGAGAATAAGTTTCTCCATATAAAATTTGCACCACTGGATCAGAAATTGACTCCTTAAAAAGTAAGCATTACCAAATAAATTGTCTTCCGGTGAACACGAAACTTCCGAAAACTTAATGTACTTGAGTAGAATTTGCATTTCTCCATAGGATAATAATTTTACTGTTTAAACTATTCAACTCTGTTCTAAAATCAACTACGACTTCAACAGAGAAAAATCCTAAATTATAAGCCCATGTTGTGAATTTTTTTGGCCAAATTCTAAAGGCAAATCTTCTCAGTTCTCTAAATAATTGAATCTCAATAATCTGCAAGATTGTTTTTAAAGACTAGTGTGTTCTTTACAGCCTCAAAGTTGACAAAAAGAATTAGTATACTCTTTGAACATGAAGGGTTTGAAATCGGTAAATCTATGGTTTTCTCAGTCAGATTTCTTTTCTTGAGTAAATTTTTTTACAGGATAGGCTGATGAATCAACTAATCGTCATTATTGGGACAATTAATTATAGTCAAAACATTATAAAAAATCCTTTTTTTTGGCTTTTATTCATATTGAATTCATCAGAGAGACGATAACACCAGCATCTGAAATTGGAAGAAATTTTTCAAAAAAATAATTTATAATATGCACTTCAGCTGCAACTTCTTTCTTCCTACCCTTGTGAACTTTTTTTATTGTTTTTAAGGAAGAAGAAGGCGACTCCACACAATTTTCCATAGCTTTCCTATCCGTATTCTTTGAACTGGCATTTAGCATGTCCTTTTCTAAAAACTTCGTAAAACAATCTATTATTTAAAAGGAAAAAAAACAATTGGAGAGAAAGCAAACAGATATTTATAGAATTGTTTACATAAATGACAAAAAACTGTCAAAAACTCATTTGAATCATCATAAATTCACTCGAAAGTAACACAAAATTGCTCAGGCTCAAAAGCAACTCATCCATAACTTTGCCCAGAAAGTGACTTCATTGATTCAGCTACTCCTCTTGGCCGAGACTATGAGTTCCCCCAGCTAGTTTAGCAATATCAAAAACGTCAGTTGGAGACCTCAATTAATCTATATGACTCGTGAATTTTACAAAGTGGCCATCAAACCTTACTTTATACTTCTCTCTCGTGCAACTAGATATGCAGCTCTTCCTATAGCGCTCAGACCAAGTCTCTAAACTGATAAATAGGGCATCACAGGAAGAAACCAAGACATACTTAAGCTTATTGTAATGCAATCTGATAGCTTAACACTCCTAACACTTTTTTTTTTCTCTTAAACTTTTTGAATGTCTTTTTTTTGTTGAGTATGATAGTAAGATTCTAACTTACCTATAGATAATTTTCGATTCAAAAACCCACAAATAATTTTGGATTCAACATTGATGATGAAAAGAACTCGACAAGAAATAAGTCAAAAGAAGTTAGATCCAATTGAAATCCCAAAAGGTAAAAATATGCATATAATAGCATCACATCTACCATGTTAAACGTAAGGCATTATCTACCATGAAGTAGCTAATTAAAATTTTCAAAAACAACAACATGGCACCAAAGAACACTGCCACAACACCTCGNATACCATGAAGTAGCTAATTAAAATTTTCAAAAACAACAACATGGCACCAAAGAACACTGCCACAACACCACGTCCTATACAAAAACAATTACAACTTAGACGACAGTATAGAAAAGAGTTAGATCAGCCAAGCTTCATCACATCTAGTTGCTATTAAGGGTCTGTTTGGGACCGTGGTTGGATAGCGTTGCGGCGGCATCCCGCGAAATTTTCCTGTTTCTTCCGGCGTCCCGCTCGTGGCGGGACGCGAATTTGGCCGAAAGCAGGCTGTGGGATCGACCTCACGGCCCGCGTTATCGATCTTGTTTTTCCCCTTGTGCCCCTTATATCGCGATGCCGGCCACTGCCTTAGCGCCTCACAAAGCCGAAGGAGATGAATCCTCTGCCCTAGCGTCTTGTCTCGCTTCCCCGCTCATCTCCTGTTCTCGATCATCTCGCGAAGCTGAAGCAGACTCGCCTGCTACTCCTTCCACGGTCACTTGAAGCCTCAAGCCTCACCTTCTTCCAGAGTTAAGTCTGCTTCACTCCCCTTCTCCTTCCTCCATAAATGCTTCTCTCCTCTCTCAGTTTCACTGAAAACCATCACCATGGACACTGAACCCTCACGATACAACTTTCTTGCTTAAAAAAGCCCTTACGATACATCAGCAACCTGGTAGATTTAAGAATGAACGACTAGCCATATTTCAAAGCTTAAAAATGCATTTTATGGTTTGAAGGAAGCTTCTAAAGCAAATGATACACTAATCAAAACTACTAATTGTGAAACATCTAGAGCTTTTGCATCATCGAGACAACACCTCCTTCCCATCCACCCTCGTCTGTACCTTAAGTCTTCCCCTTCTCCTTCCTCCATAAATGCTTCTCTCCTCTCTCAGTTTCACCGAAAACCATCACCATGGACACCGAACCCTCACGATACAACCTTCTTGCTTACAAAAGCCCTCACGATACATCATCAACCTGGTAGATTTAAGAATGAATGACTAGCCATCTTTCAAAGCTTAAAAATGCATTTTATGGATTGAAGGAAGCTTCTAAAGCGATACACTGATCAAAACTTCTAATTGTGAAACATCTAGAGCTTTTGCATCATCGAGACCGCACCTCCTTCCCATCCACCCTCGTCTATACCTTAATTCTTCCTCTCTAATGCCAATCCATGGATTTGTTGGATCCTTCTTGCATGCTCACAAATCAATANCGTTTGGGACCGTGGTTGGATGGCGTTGTGGCGGCATCCCGTGAAATTTTCCTGTTTGTTTCGACGTCCTGCTCGTGGCGGGACTCGAATTTGGCCGAAAGCAGGCGGCGGGATCGACCTCGCGGACCGCGTTATCGATCTTGTTTTTCCCCTTATGCCCCTCATATTGTGACGCCGCCCATTGCCCTAGCGCCTCGCAAAGCCGAAGGAGATGAATCCTCTGCCCTAGCGCCTCATCTCGCTTCCCCGCTCATCTCCTGCTCTCGATCATCTCGCGAAGCTGAAGCAGACTCGCCTGCTACTGCTTCCATGGTCACTTGAAGCCTCAAGCCTCACCTTCTTCCAGAGTTAAGTCTGCTTCACTCCCCTTTTTCTTCCTCCATAAATGCTTCTCTCCTCTCTCAGTTTCACCGAAAACCATCACTATGGACACTGAACCCTCACGATACAACTTTCTTGCTTACAAAAGCCCTCACGATACATCAGCAACCTGGTAGATTTAAGAATGATCGACTAGCCATCTTTCAAAGCTTAAAAATGCATTTTATGGTTTGAAGGAAGCTTCTAAAGCAAATGATACACTAATCAAAACTACTAATTGTGAAACATCTAGAGCTTTTGCATCATCGAGACAACACTTCCTTCCCATCCAC
Organism: Phalaenopsis hybrid cultivar; assembly: GCA_002079205.1. Lineage (NCBI taxonomy): Eukaryota > Viridiplantae > Streptophyta > Magnoliopsida > Asparagales > Orchidaceae > Phalaenopsis > Phalaenopsis hybrid cultivar. The sequence continues at coordinate 63,648 of JXCR01139201.1, forward strand.
CCTCGTTTGTACCGTAATTCTTCCCCTTCTCCTTCCTCCACAAATGCTTCTCTCGTCTCTCAGTTTCACTGAAAACCATCACCATGGACACCGAACCCTCACGATACATCATCAACCTGGTAGATTTAAGAATGAATGACTAGCCATCTTTCAAAGCTTAAAAATGCATTTTATGGATTGAAGGAAGCTTCTAAAGCGATACACTTATCAAAACTACTATTTGTGAAACATCTAGAGCTTTTGCATCATCGAGACCGCACCTCCTTCCCATCCACACTCGTCTGTACCTTCTTCCTCTCTAATGCCAATCCATGGATTTGTTGGATCCTTCTTGCATGCTCACAAATCAATATGACAATTATAATTATTTGTAGTTAATTATATCTCTTATTTCACATTACTTTTTATTAAAAGCTCTCCTAGGATTAATAAATTCTACAAAAATGTTAGAATGAAACGCAATCAACTGTTCTCCAGTTCGTATCATGATATGCTCTTGGACTTTTTTTTCCTTAGGCTATACTGTAATTTTAGTGGCTTTCCTTCTCCATTTTTTCAGCCTCGATCACCACAACGCCATAAATATTTTCTTTTGTTCTGTTTTAAACAGTTTTACTAAACAAGAACATAATGATCATCCTTCCAAAAACAATTGTTCTAACTCAGCTGCAACAAACAGATAATCAAGTTCTCCGTGGCAGCTTCCCCGCAGCAGATTTCTGGGATAGCGCGGCTGCAACTGCCTCAAACAGACCCTAAGTAGGGGTGTAAGAGAGTCAAAACGACTCGTGAGCTGGCTCATGCTTGGCTCAATAAGCGGCTCGAAACTGAGCTCGACAAGCTAACAATCCAAGCTCAAGCTAGTCCCGAGTCTACTAGTGAGCTTGTGAGGCGGCTCGTTTAAAAAATATCACTCTAAAATCTACTTAAAATATCTTAAATTTGAAAAAAAAATTTCTTTAAAATATTAAAATTATTTTAAAAAAAATATTTTGTATTTTATATTAAGTGAATTTTTTATTATTTTTCTCATAATTGCTCATTTTATTTACCATTCTATTATAACACTAACTTAAATTAATATTATTTTATCTTTTTTATAATAAATAAGCCGGTTCTTGAGCCAGCCATAAAACTTAAGCTCGAGCTTGACCTGACAAGTTTACACCCCTAGTATTAAGTCAACTTTTCTGACAAAAAAAACACATGTATCTTGAACCTGAATAAGAAAAACTGTACAAAATTCTAAAACTTAATATCAAACAAAATAACAATAGAGTGAGGAGGATTGACATAAACTGAAGCGTCATNAAATTTTACAAAGTGACCATCAAACCTTACTTTATACTTCTCTCTCGTGCAACTAGATATGCAGCTCTTCCTATAGCGCTCAGACCAAGTCTCTAAACTGATAAATAGGGCATCACAGGAAGAAACCAAGACTTACTTAAGCTTATTGTAATGCAATCTGATGGCTTAACACTCCTAACACTTTATTTTTTCTCTTAAACTTTTTGAATCGTCTTTTTTTGTTGAGTATGATAGTAAGATTCTAACTTACCTATAGATAATTTTGGATTCAAAAATCCACAAATAATTTTGGATTCAACAATGATGATGAAAAGAACTCAACAAGAAATAAGTCAAAAGAAGTTAGATCCAATGGAAATCCCAAAAGGTAAAAATATACATATAATAGCATCACATCTACCATGTTAAACGTAAGGCATTATATACCATGAAGTAGCTAATTAAAATTTTCAAAAACAACAACATGGCACCAAAGAACACTGCCACAACACCACGTCCTATACAAAAACAATTACAACTTAGACGACAGTATAGAAAAGAGTTAGATCAGCCAAGCTTCATCACNGAATTTTACAAAGTGACCATCAAACCTTACTTTATACTTCTCTCTCATGCAACTAGATATGCAGCTCTTCCTATAGCGCTCAGACCAAGTCTCTAAACTGATAAATAGGGCATCACAGGAAGAAACCAAGGCTTAAGCTTATTGTAATGCAATCTGATAGCTCAACACTCCTAACACTTTATTTTTTCTCTTAAACTTTTTTAATCGTCTTTTTTTGTTGAGTATGATAGTAAGATTCTAACTTACCTATAGATAATTTTGGATTCAAAAATCCACAAATAATTTTGGATTCAACAATGATGATGAAAAGAACTCAACAAGAAATAAGTCAAAAGAAGTTAGATCCAATGGAAATCCCAAAAGGTAAAAATATACATATAATAGCATCACATCTACCATGTTAAACGTAAGGCATTATCTACCATGAAGCAGCTACTTAAAATTTTCAAAAACAACCACATGGCACCAAAGAACACTGCCACAACACCACGTCCTGTACAAAAACAATTACAACTTAGACGAAAGTATAGAAAAGAGTTAGATCAACCAAGCTTCATCACATCTAGTTGCTATTAAGGGTCCGTTTGGGACCGTGGTTGGATAGCGTTGTGGCGGCATCCCGCGAAATTTTCCTGTTTGTTTCGGCGTCCTGCTCGCGGCGGGACGCGAATTTGGCCGAAAGCAGGCGGCGGGATCGACCTCGCAGACCGCATTATCGATCTTGTTTTTCCCCTTGTGCCCCTCATATCGTGACGCCGCCCATTGCCCTAGCGCCTCGCAAAGTCGAAGGCGATGAATCCTCTGACATAGCGTCTCGTCTCGCTTCCCCGCTCATCTCCTGCTCTCGATCATCTTGCAAAGCTGAAGCAGACTCGCCTGCTACTGCTTCCACGGTCACTTGAAGCCTCAAGCCTCACCTTCTTCCAGAGTTAAGTCTGCTTCACTCCCCTTCTTCTTCCTCCATAAATGCTTCTCTCCTCTCTTAGTTTCACCGAAAACCATCACCATGGACACTGAACCCTCACGATACAACTTTCTTGCTTACAAAAGCCCTCACGATACATCAGCAACCTGGTAGATTTAAGAATGATCGACTAGCCATCTTTCAAAGCTTAAAAATGCATTTTATGGTTTGAAGGAAGCTTCTAAAGAAAATGATACACTAATCAAAACTACTAATTGCGAAACATCTAGAGCTTTTGCATCATCGAGACAACACCTCCTTCCCATCCACCCTCGTCTGTACCATAATTCTTCCCCTTCTCCTTCCTCCATAAATGCTTCTCTCCTCTCTCAGTTTCACTGAAAACCATCACCATGGACACCGAACCCTCACGATACAACTTTCTTGCTTAAAAAAGCCCTCACGATACATCATCAACCTGGTAGATTTAAGAATGAATGAGTAGCCATCTATCAAAGCTTAAAAATGCATTTTATGGATTGAAGGAAGCTTCTAAAGCGATACACTTATCAAAACTACTAATTTTGAAACATCTAGAGCTTCTAAATCATCGAGACCGCACCTCCTTCCCATCCACACTCGTCTGTACCTTAATTCTTCCTCTCTAATGCCAATCCATGGATTTGTTGGATCCTTCTTGCATGCTCACAAATCAATATGACAGTTATAATTATTTGTAGTTAATTATATCTCTTATTTCACATTACTTTTTATTAGAAGCTCTCCTAGGATTTAATAAATTCTACAAAAATGTTAGAATGAAACGCAATCAACTGTTCTCCAGTTCTTATCATGATATGCTCTTGGACTTTTTTTTCCTTAGGCTATACTGAAATTTTCTTGGCCTTCCTTCTCCATTTTTGCAGCCTCGATCACCACAACGCCATAAATATTTTCTTTTATTCTGTTTTAAACAGTTTTACTAAACAAGAGCAGAATGATCATTCTTCCAGAAACAACTGTCCCCCAGTTGTTCGTTGCAACAAACAGATAATCAGTTTCTCCGTGGCAACTTTCCCGCAGCAGATTTCTGGGGCAGCGCAGCTGCAACTGCCCCAAACAGACCCTAAGTAGGGGTGTAAGAGAGTCAATACGACTCGTGAGCTGGCTCATGCTTGGCTCAATAAGCGGCTCGCAAACTGAGCTCGACAAGCTAACAATCCAAGCTCANGTTATAATTATTTGTAGTTAATTATATCTCTTATTTCACATTACTTTTTATTAGAAGCTCCCCTAGGATTAATAAATTCTACAAAAATGTTAGAATGAAACGCAATCAACTGATCTCCAATTCTTATCATGATATGCTCTTGGACATTTTTTTCCTTAGGCTATATTGTAATTTTCTTGGCCTTCCTTCTCCATTTTTGCATCCTCAATCACCACAACGCCATAAATATTTTCTTTTGTTCTGTTTTAAACAGTTTTACTAAACAAGGGCAGCATGATCATTCTTCCAGAAACAGTTGTCTCACAACTGTTCTTACACAGCTGCAACAAACAGATAATCAGCTTCTTCATGACAACTTCCCCGCAGCAGCTTCCTGGGGCAGCGCAGCTGCAACTGTTCCAAACAAACCCTAAGTAGGGGTGTAAATGAGTCAATACGACTCGAGCTGGCTCATGCTCGGCTCAATAAGCGGCTCGCAAACTGAGCTCGACAAGCTAACAATCCAAGCTCAAGCTAGTCCTGAGTCTACTAGTGAGCTTGTGAGGCGGCTCATTTAAAAACTATCACTCTAAAATACACTCAAAATATCTTAAATTTGAAAAAAAAAATCTTTAAAATATTAAAATTATTTTAAAAAAATATTTTGTATTTTATATTAAGTGAGATTTTTATTATTTCTCTCATAATTGCTCATTTTATTTAACATTCAATTATAACACTACCTTAAATTACTATTATTTTATCTTTTTTATAATAAACAAGCCGGCTCGTGAGCCAGCCAGAAGACTTAAAGCCCGAGCTAGACCTGACAAGTTTACACCCCTAATATTAAGTCATATTTTCTAACCAAAAAAACACATAAATCTTGAACCTGAATAAGAAAAACTGTAGAAAATTCTAGAACTTAATATCAAACAAAATAACAATAGAGTGAGGAGGATTGACATAAACTGAAGCGTCATTGCCAAATGGGGAAAAAAAATCAACCAAAATTTACCTCAACGCTTGCAATGCCCTCTAGGTTTTGCACCTTCAAATCACTAACACCATCCTTCACCTGAAACAACAGTAAGAATTTACTTCATCTTACACTCAACTTGTAAAGGGATTCTCCTCGGTATGTAAATCTTCCAAATTAAAAAACCTCTAAAGCCTTGGAGAGTTTCGATATTGCCGAATCGTCCATAGTTCCCTCAGCCTTCAATGAACCAACAGACAAAATAAATAATCATTAAACCTGCAAAAGTTATGATCACAGAAAAGAAAATCACATAAATAAAATAATTTGTGTGAAGCTATAGGCTGTGCCTTGAAGAACATTGTCAGCAAATCCGAGGGAGAAACTGGAACATTAGTTATTTGTTCCGCGGACGGTGTCTGCTCCACCGTCGTCAACGTCTCAGCTTGGGAAGCTAGGGTTTCCTCCTCCGAGACTGCCCCAACAGTTCTTCTCAAAACAGTCTTGTTTGACAGAGGCCGAGAAGGGTAGGCTACTGAGGCTCTTCTGAAGCAGGAGAAGGAAGTGTAGTGGGCAGCGTAGGGGCATCTATGAGGTCGTAGCGCTAGAGAAGAAGATGACAAACAGATAATCGCCATTACAATAGCTTTAGCCTTCGGTATGGCGTAGAGGACGGCGAGCGTGAATTTGCTGGAGCGGATATAAAAATAACCTTTCTTTAGTTTTTATTTTTATTATTTTTTTTTTTTTGGAACATTTACATACATGCCACCAAAATTTTATGTATTTACATATTGAGCACCTGGATTTTATTTTTTTCCATTTATTAAATCATTTATATTTGATATGGCACCAACAAATTTTCATCATCATGCACGAATCTTAAAGCATGACACAGATCCCAAAATGATATTTTGAGCAAGAAACGTTCGAATATTGATAAAAAGTCATCTTGAGCTCTGATTTCAGCAAACTTATAGTCCAATTGACTGGTTCACTGAGACGGACCTATAAATATAAAAAATTAGTCCAATCCGAGTCAAACCAAGCTCAGATCATGTCATTAAACCAACTTTGAAAGATTTCTGGATACATTTGAAAAGTCAAATGGTTGTCAAATATAATAAGTTTATACTCAAATCGAGCGGTTCGACAAGACGAATTCAACGAGCCTGAGATCACTATATTCTGACATCATTAAAGCACTCAAATGTTCATTAAACGTCGTATAATCGAGGGAAGCTATACGAACTGTCCGATCAAAATGGTTTATATTTCTGCATTAATTACACTTATAACACTATAAATAAAATCTCATCCCTCTTATAAAGGGGAAAGAAGTCTAGCGAGAGCTTGAGGTCTTGAGGAGAAGCTGCAGCTCAGCATCACCACCAATCGTCGTCGACCACCATCAACCTCTGTCGTAGACCACCGCCGACCGTCGTCAACCTCCACCTACCATCATCGATCACCACTAACCAGACGCCGTCAATCGACGTTGTACCTTAAAAAATATAGTTACCCTTTCTCGTCTGTGGGACAAAAGATTTCTGTAATCATCAATCAATAGTGTATTTCCGCAACTGGGTCAGGCCCCGTGGTTTTTCCCTTACGGGTTTTCCACAGAAAAACTTCTGGAGTCATCACCGTTTTTTTCTATTTCATTTGTGTGTCTGATGAACTTTTGTACAACGTCAAGATGATAATTTGTTACTCTACCGCCGTGAATTTTTTAGCACGCATCAGTTTGGAATCGTATGTGGGAAGCTCTCAATCCCACCACTGAAGTACTTGCTCAATTTTCTACATGGCCACCAGGCAAAATATTCGGGAGAACGGAGCAGCTCGCTCTAGCACCCATCAATCCAGGGAACAATAACGAAATCAAGGACGATATGTTTCTTCATCTTACCACCCTGGAAGACATTATCCAACTAACGAGGGGATTTCGGGTCCTATGGAAGAACGAATGCGTAGAATGGAGGAGTCTCAACTGGAGATCATACAATTCCTACGAGGGACCGAACAACCACTGTCCACACCAATGAACGAAACTTGTTTGTCATTAAATTCGCAACCTACGAGAAACATGCCGCCCGGAGGGAGTCGTACCGACCCCCTGCTCAAGAAGGAACAGTTCCCTTGCTAGGACGTGATGTTGAACTTCTAGACACCGCAAGTTCCACTCATCCATCTCATGCAGCTCCCATGACACCACCATATCTTGCTACCGTTCCAGATGATGTCATACATAACGAACTACATCGTCTCGTCTGAGAAGAGTCCCCCCTAGAGAAAAAAGATCACCTCCATACTCCCCATAACATCCTTGAATCATCTCCTTTAGCAAATGTGGTCCTCCAACACCCTATTCCAACAGGCTTCAAGTTGTCGAACATTAACACATATGAAGGGATAACTAACCCCTATGAACATATTGATCATTATTGAACCATCATGCACATTCAACGTGCCTCTGACGCGCTTCTATGTCAGGTGTTCCCAGCTACTCTTAAGGGACAAGCTCGAACAAGTTTCTACTCCTGTCGGGGGGCACTGTAAACACCTTCAATGAGCTTGCCAAACTATTTGTGGAGCAGTTCATAACAAATCGACAAATCATCAAGGATTCATCCCATCTCTCAGTAATTCGTCAAAGTGAAGGAGAGTCACTTAAAGACTACTTGTGCAGGTTTTATGTTGAAGCCCGTCAATTTCAAGAGTAGATCCAGAGTTACTCGACTCTTCTATTAATCACTGATGCAGAAGACAGTTCATTCTTATGTCAATATTGTCCACCGTGTTGAGGCCCAAATCACTGCAGACGAGGCTATCAGTGTATATAAGGAACAAGTTGTGAAATTTGGGGGAAAGCGCAAAGGTAACTCTAGAGACTAATCAATCTTCGCAACGGAGAAAGTCTGAACAACCGAAGAATTGGGACATCCTTCTTCAACCTGCGGGTCAACGAACTGAATATCTACCCAAGAAAGAGTATACACCACTCAACATGTCATGTGCAAACATCTTGATGACCACCAAGGATGAGCAAGCTGTTAAGTGGCCTCACCCCTTAAAACCTAACACGAGAAATCAAGAACAATATTGTCATTTTCATCGAAGTCGTGGCCACACCACCGAGGCATGTAAACTCTTTAGGGAAGAAATTGAAAGGTTAATTCAGTAGGGATATATTGGTCGATTTATTCAAAACAAACTAGCTGGTAATGATGATGCTCTTGCTGAGGGGCAACAATCACAAAGGCAACAACATGGGGGTCACCCAGTCGTAGGTGAAATTCAGACAATTGCAGGAGGTCCATTGCTAACAGATCAAGTTCTTATCACTGCACCTGGTGAACCAGCACATAACAAATTGCGCCTTGATCTTATCACTTTTGATGATTCTGATCTAGAAGGAGTCCGAGTACCTCACCAAGATCCTTTTGTCATTAGCGCAGGAGTTGGCGAACCCTGCTACAATGTAAAAAGGATCCTGATCGACAATGAGAGCTTTGTTGATGTTTTTCTCTACTTCACTTTCCTTAGTTTGGGACTTAAAAGAGAAAGACTTCAACTTGCAACTGGATCATCATATGGTTTTGATAATCGACCAGTACAAGTCGAAGGAACAATAAATATCCCTGTTGTCATAGGAGATTTCCTCGACAGATAACTCGCTTAGTCCAGTTCATTGTCAAGTCAGAATCAACATACAATGCCATCTTCGGGAGACATCTGCAATCCATCTTTGGCATCGTAACATCTGTGTTACATTTGAAGCTCAAATTTCCAACCTCAGGAGGGATCGACGTCGTACAAGGAGATCAACAAATAACACAATCATGCTACCTTCGACAGGCTCAGCCACGCCCATAGTGACACTTAGCATTGAAAACTTTGATCTTTTAGATGAAGATGTATCTCAAAGAGCTTCCCTCGTGGAAGATTTGGTTCATGTCCCGCTCTCTAACGAACACCCATCGAGAACAGTACAACTTGGTTCCTTACTCTCCGATGAACAAAGATCAGAATATGTAGATCTCCTTCAAAGGAACCAAAACATTTTTGCATGGACCCCGGCTGGCATGCCTGGGGTTGACCCTGAAATAATTATGCATTCTTTAAATATAGATCCAACTTTTAAACCTGTGGTTCAGAATAAGCACAATTTTACCCCAGATCACTTACAAGTTATTGAACAGGAAGTAAACAAGTTTCTTGAAGAAAATTTCATACGGGAAGTAAATTATCCTGCATGGCTGGCCAATGTCGTCATGGTGAAAAAACCTAGTGGTTCATGGAGAATGTGTGTTGACTACACAAACCTCAATAAAACATGTTCGAAGGATAGTTTTCCCCTCCCACGCATAGGTCAATTTGTTAATGCAACTTTCGGACATCAGATGCTCAGCTTTATGGATGCATACTCAAGGTACAATCAAATAAAGATGAACAAAATTGATAAGAAAGCCACCTCTTTTCAAACATATAAGAGTTTATACTGTTATCAGGTTATATCATTCGGATTAAAAAATGCCGGTGCAACTTATCAATGCCTCATGAACAGTCTTCAAAGATCTTTTCGGGCATACAATGGAGGTTTACGTTGATGACATGTTAGTAAAAAGCCAGGAAGCATCCCAACACACTTCTCATCTGGAGGAGTGTTTCCAGCTCCTTCATCAATATAATTTATGACTTAACCCGACTAAATGTGTTTTCAGAGTAAAATCAGGGAAGTTTTTAGGATTCATGGTTACCCATCGTGGAATTGAAGCAAACTTAGAAAAAATTAAGGCGCTGACGGACATGATGCCTCTAAAAAACATCAAAGAGGTACAACTGTTGAATGATCGTATAGCCGTTTTATCCCGCTTCTTAGCTCGTTCTGGGGATAAGTATCTGTCGTTCTTTAAGATACTCAGAGGTACTCGGAACATCAGTTTTCAGTGGACAAATGATTGTCAGAGCGCTTTTGGAGCAACTCGAGGCATATTTGACTTCATCGCCCCTCCTCTCAAAGTTCATCGAAGGAGAAATGTTATATTTTTATTTGGCTATGTCACCTCATGCAATAAGTTCTGTTCTTATCAGAATAGAAAACTCAATCGAGAAACTAGTATACTACGTTAGCAAAATTCTCTCTGATACAGAAAGTCGTTATCCAATGACTGATAAGACTGTGTTTGCCCTGGTATTCTCAGCAAGGAGACTTTGTCCGTACTTCCAAGCTCACACTATCGACGTCTACACACAACTCCCTTTGAACGTTATCCTATAAAAACCAGAAGCATCAGGAAGATTAGTTAAATGGTCAATAAAATTGGGAGAATTTGATATCCATTATTTACCGTGTTCAAACATCAAATCACATGTTTTGGCCGACTTTGTGATAAAATATACAGTGTCTACCTCTGATGAACCACCCTCTTCTCTTCCACTGTCACCTCAGTGGTCACTATTTGTGGATGGAGCTTCCAGAAACTCAGGAGCTGGTGCAGAAATACTACTCATCTCCCCAAGGCAAGACATTTTGGAGTATGAACTTCGTTTGAAATTCCCAACCACCAACAATGTTGTCGAATATGAAGCGCTTATCGTCAGATTAAAACTTGTCATCGATTGTGAAGAGCGAAACATGATTATCTACACTTATTCTCAACTCAACGCATCTTAAGTAGAGGGAGAATTCGACGTTCATAACTCACAACTGGTGCAGTATCTCAGTCTAGAAAAAGCACTTCTCACTCGAATTGAAACGTGTCAGCTCATTCACATACTTCAGAAGCATAACACCCGAGCTGATGCCCTCTCCAAGCTTTCAACTTCAACAACCGGAGATCTCTATAAAAGAATGTATATTAAAGGAGATACATTTTCCTAGCATCCATGGCCCATGGGTGATACTATCTATAGATGACCCAAGGGAGCCATCTTGGATGGATCCCATCATCTCCTTCCTCCAAGACAGGACACTGTCAGATGATGGTACTACATCAATTTGCATCTGACGCATGACTGTCAACTCCATCCTTATAGGAGATTAACTGTATAAGAAGGCATTTGTAGGTCCATATCTCAAGTGTCTCATCCATCTAAAGTTGATTATGCTCTACAAAAAGTTTACTCCGGAATATGTGGGGAGCATCTTGGTGGCAGGGCACTTGCTCTGAAAATAATAAGGCAAGGCTTCTACTGGCCTACGATTAAACAAGATGCATTAGAGTTTGTGCAAAAATGCAAGAATTGACAACTACACTCTAATTCTTACGCATGCACCACCAGTAGAACTCACATCTTTTCTGAGTCCTTGGCCTTTCGCCCAATGGGGGGTAGATATCATGGGGTCATTTCTGATAGCTACTGGACAACGAAAATTCATCATCTTAGTTGTTGATTACTTCACCAAATGAGTAGAAGCAGAGCCTCTTCTCAAGATCTCTGAGGACAATGCCAAAAAGTTTGTTGGAAAAACAACATCTGTCGCGTTGGGCTTCTTGTAAAGATTATTACTGATAATGGGACTCAATTTACTGGAAAAGTCTTCACATCATTCTACAATGATCTTCACATTCAGTTGGTGCACACTGTTATGGCGCATCCCAAAATGAATGGACAGACAGAGGTGACAAATTGGATGGTGCTCAAGGGATTGAAGACTCGTCTTGAGAAGGCTGGGGAGCAATGGGTAAAGAGTTGCATATGCCCTATGGGCCTATCACACCACCACACGGTCTCAAATGATAGTCTTAAACTCAAGAGATTTCTTAAAGTCCTTGATCGCTTTACGCTTAACTTCTGAAACACCAACTTCTTTTGCAGACCTCAAAAGTTGGATCTCTTCTTCTTGGGCTAACACCGTCAACTTAAGGACTTTCACGTTCTTATTACTTTCACGAAAGCTGGCTCGTGCTTCAACCAACCCCTCCCGAGTTTTCTCCAGATCCTGAAGCTGCAATGAGAGGGAAGTTGCCATTGTTGAAAGTTCTGTCCCACACTCTGTCAAATGTGATTTCAAAGATGTAATTTTTCAACCCCGGATTCATACCGACGCTTGTACTTGCCTTGAAAATATTTGATCTTAACGAACTCAGAATTCCAGTTTCTCAATACAGTTCTAGCCCCTTCTGGGTTTCCACCATACTATCCACCTAGAAGAAAATAAATCTGGGTCAGAAAAATGAAATAATTATATAGTAGCAGAAGATGAAAGAAACTTACAAAACTCTCAGCTTCCATGAGCCCAATACATTCATTAGACAAGATATTCTCAGAACGTGAATAGTTGAAGGGCTTGGCAAGGGCTCCCGCAATATTTCGACCTTCTTTTGTTTCTAAGGTAGTACTTCACAGTTATTGCTCATTGGGAGTCGCGTTAATGATTCTGCAAGGGCTGGCTCGGAAGGTCTTTTCTTAGATTTCTTTAATACTATAACGGTAGACCGTTCGGGGCGGAAAGAAAGCTTAACTTTGAACAATGATTCCTCACTCAAAAATTCGTAAATATNACACCCATCAATCCAGCTAATAGTAACGAAATCAAGGACGATATGTTTCTTCACCTTACCGCCCTGGAAGACATTATCCAACTAACGAGAGGGTTTCGGGTCCTTCTACGGAAGAACGAATGCGTAGAACGGAGGAGTCTCAACTGGAGATCATACAATTCCTACGAAGGACCCAACAACCACTGTCCACACCGATGAACGAAACTCGTTTGTCATTAAATTCGTGACCTACGAAAAACATACCGCCCAGAGGGAGTCGTACCGGCCCACTGCTCAAGAAGGAACAGTTCCCTTGCCAGGACGTGATGTTGAACTTCTAGACACCGCAAGTTCCACTCATCCATCTCATGCAGCTCCCATGACACCACCATATCTTGCTACCGTTCCAGATGATGTCATACATAACGAACTACATCGCCTCGTCTGAGAAGAGTCCCCCATAGAGAAAAAAGATCACTTTCATACTCCCCATAACATCCTTGAATCATCTCCTTTAGCAAATGCGGTCCTCCAACACCCTATTCCAACAGGCTTCAAGTTGTCGAACATTAACACATATGAAGGGATAACTAACCCCTATGAACATATTGATCATTTATTGAACCATCATGCACATTCAACGTGCCTCTGACGCGCTTCTATATCAGGTGTTCCCAGCTACTCTTAAGGGACAAGCTCGAACAAGTTTCTACTCCTGTCGGGGGGCACTGTAAACACCTTCAATGAGCTTGCCAAACTATTTGTGGAGCAGTTCATAACAAATCGACAAATCATCAAGGATTCATCCCATCTCTCAGTAATTCGTCAAAGTGAAGGAGAGTCACTTAAAGACTACTTGTGCGGGTTTTATGCTGAAGCCCGTCAAATTTCAAGAGTAGATTCAGAGTTACTCGACTCTTCTATTCATCACTGATGCATGAGACATTTCATTCTTATGTCAATATTGTCCACCGTGTTGAGGCCCAAATCACTGCAAACGAGCTATCAGTGCATATAAGGAACAAGTTGTGAAATTTAGGGGAAAGCGCAAAGGTAACTCTAGAGACTAATCAATCTTCGCAACGGAGAAAGTTTGAACAACCGAAGAATCGTGACAACCTTCTTCAACCTGCGGGTCAACGAACTGAATATCTACCCAAGAAAGAGTATACACCACTCAACACGTCATGTGCAAACATCTTGATGACCACCAAGGATGAGCAAGCTGTTAAGTGGCCTCACCCTTTAAAACCTAACACGGGAAATCAAGAACAATATTGTCATTTTCATCGAAGTCGTGGCCACACCACTGAGGCATGTAAACTCTTTAGGGAAGAAATTGAAAGGTTGATTCAGTAGGGATATATTGGTCGATTTATTCAAAACAAACTAGCTAGTAACGATGATGCTCTTGCTGGGGGGCAACAATCACAAAGGCAACAACATGGGGGTCACCCAGTCGTAGGTGAAATTCAGACAATTGCAGGAGGTCCATTGCTAACAGATCAAGTTCTAATCACTGCACCTGGTGAACCAGCACATAACAAATTGCGCCTTGAACTTATCACTTTTGATGATTCTAATCTAGAAGGAGTTCAAGTACCTCACCAAGATTCTTTTGTCATTAGCGCGGGAGTTGGCGAACCCTGCTACAATGTAAAAAGGATCCTGATCGACAATGGGAGCTCTGTTGATGTTTTGCTCTACTCCACTTTCCTTAGTTTGGGACTTAAAAGAGAAAGACTTCAAATTGCAACTGGGTCATTATATGGCTTTGATAATCGACCAGTACAAGTCGAAGGAACAATAAATATCCCTGTTGTCATAGGAGATTTCCTCAACAAATAACTCGCTTAGTCCAGTTCATTGTCAAGTTAGAATCAACATACAATGACATCTTCGGGAGACATCTGCAATCCATCTTTGGCATCGTAACATCTGTGTTACATTTGAAGCTCAAATTTCCAACCTCAGCAGGGATCGACGTCGTACAAGGAGATCAACAAATAACACAATCATGCTACCTCCGACAGGCTCAGTCATGCCCATAGTGACACTTAGCATTGAAAACTTTGATCTCTGAGATGAAGATGTATCTCAAAGAGCTTCCCTCGTGGAAGATTTGGTTCATGTCCCGCTCTCTAACGAACACCCATCGAGAACAGTACAACTTGGTTCCTTACTCTCCGATGAACAAAGGTCAGAATATGTAGATCTCCTTCAAAGGAACCAAAACATTTTTGCATGGACCCCGGCTGGCATGCCTGGGGTTGACCCTGAAATAATTATGCGTTCTTTAAAGATAGATCCAACTTTTAAACCTGTGGTTCAAAATAAGCGCAATTTTACCCCAGATCACTTACAAGTTATTGAACAGGAAGTAAACAAGTTTCTTGAAGCAAATTTCATACGGGAAGTAAATTATCCTGCATGGCTGGCCAATGTCGTCATGGTGAAAAAACCTAGTGGTTCATGGAGAATGTATGCCGACTACACAAACCTCAATAAAACATGTTCGAAGGATAGCTTTCCCCTCCCACACATAGATGAACTTGTTAATGCAACTTTCGGACATCAGATGCTCAACTTTATGGATGCATATTCAAGGTACAATCAAATAAAGATGAACAAAATTGATAAGGAAGCCACCTCTTTTCAAACATATAAGAGTTTATACTGTTATCAGGTTATGTCATTTGGATTAAAAAATGCCGGTGCAACTTATCAATGCCTCATGAACAGTCTTCAAAGATCTTTTCGGGCATACAATGGAGGTTTATGTTGATGACATGTTAGTAAAAAGCCAGGAAGCATCCCAACACACTTCTCATCTGGAGGAGTGTTTCCAGCTCCTTCATCAATATAATTTATGACTTAACCCGACTAAATGTGTTTTCAGAGTAAAATCAGGGAAGTTTTTAGGATTCATGGTTACCCATCGTGGAATTGAAGCAAACTTAGAAAAAATCAAGGCGCTGAGGGACATGATGCCTCCAAAAAACATCAAAGATGTACAACTGTTGAATGGTCGTATAGCCGCTTTATTCCGCTTTTTAGCTCGTTCTGGGGATAAGTATCTGTCGTTCTTTAAGATACTCAGAGGTACTCAGAACATCAGTTTTCAGTGGACAGATGATTGTCAGAGCACTTTTGGAGCAACTCAAGGCATATTTGACTTCATCACCCCTCCTCTCAAAGTTCATCGAAGGAGAAATATTATATTTTTATTTGGCTATTTCACCTCATGCAATAAGTTCTGTTCTTGTCAGAATAGAAAACTCAATCGAGAAACTAGTATACTACGTTAGCAAAATTCTCTTTGATACAGAAAGTCGTTATCCAATGACTGATAAGATTGTGCTTGCCCTGGTATTCTCAGCAAGGAGACTTTGTCCGTACTTCCAGGCTCACACTATCGACATCCACATGCAACTCCCTTTGAAGGCTATCCTATAAAAAACAGAAGCATCAGGAAAATTAGTTAAGTGGTCAATAAAATTGGGAGAATTTGATATCTATTATTTACCGTGTTCAAACATCAAATCACAAGTTTTGGCCGACTTTGTGGTAAAATGTACAGTGTCTACCTCTGATGAACCACTCTCTTCTCTTCCACTGTCACCTCAGTGGTCACTATTTGTGGATGGAGCTTCCAGAAACTCAGGAGCTGGTGCAGAAATACTACTCATCTCCCCAAGGCAAGACATTTTTGAGTATGAACTTCGTTTGAAATTCCCAACCACAAACAATGTTGTCGAATATGAAGCGCTTGTCGTCAGATTAAAACTTATCATCGATTGTGAAGAGCGAAACATGATTATCTACACTTATTCTCAACTCAACGCATCCCAAGTAGAGGGAGAATTTGACGTTCATAACTCACAACTGGTGCAATATCTCAGTCTAGAAAAAACACTTCTCGCTCGAATTGAAACGTGTCAGCTCATTCACATACTCTGAGCTGATGCCCTCTCCAAGCTTTCAACTTCAACAATCGGAGATCTCTATAAAAGAATGTATATTAAAGGAGATACATTTTCCTAACATCCATGGCCCATGGGTGATATTGTCTATAGATGACCCAAGGGAGCCATCTTGGATGTATCCCATCATCTCCTTCCTCCAAGATGGGACACTGTCAGATGATGGAACTACATCAATTCGCATCTGACGCATGACTGTCAACTTCATCCTTATAGGGGATTAATTGTATAAGAAGGTAATTGTAGGTCCATATCTCAAGTGTCTCCTCCATCTGAAGCTGATTATGCTCTACAAGAAGTTCACTTCAGAATATGTGGGGAGCATCTTGGTGGCAGGGCACTTGCTCTGAAAATAATGAGGCAAGGCTTCTACTGGCCTACGATTAAACAATATGCATTAGAGTTTGTGCAAAAATGCAAGAATTGTCAACTACACTCCAATTCTTGCGCATGCACCGCCAGTAGAACTCACATCTTTTCTGAGTCATTGGCCTTTCGCTCAATGGGGGGTAGATATCATGGGGTCATTTTTGATAGCTACTGGACAACGAAAATTCATCATCTTAGCTGTTGACTACTTCACCAAATGAGTAGAAGCAGAGCCTCTTGTCAAGATCACTGAGTACAATGTCAAACAGTTTGTTGGAAAAACAACATCTGTCGCATTGGGCTTCTTGCGAAGATTATCACTGATAATAGGACTCAATTTACTGGAAGAGTCTTCACATTCAGTTGGTGCACACTGCTGTGGCGCATCCCAAAACGAATGGACAGACAGAGGTGACAAATCAGATCTTGCTCAAGGGATTGAAGACTCGTCTTGAGAAGGCTGGGGAGCAATGGGTAAAGAGTTGCATATGCCCTATGGGCCTATCACACCACCACACGGTCTCAAATGATAGTCTTAAACTCAAGAGATTTCTTAAAGTCCTTGATCGCTTTACGCTTAACTTCTGAGACATCAACTTCTTTTGCAGACCTCAAAAGTTGGATCTCTTCTTCTTGGGCTAACACCGTTAACTTAAGGACTTTCACGTTCTTATTACTTTCACGAAAGCTGGCTCGTGGTTCAACCAACCCCTCCCGAGTTTTCTCCAGATTTTGAAGCTGCAATGAGAGGGAAGTTGCCATTGTTGAAAGTTCTGTCCCACACTCTGTCAAATGTGATTCCAAAGATGTAATTTTTTCAACCCCGGATTCATACCGACGCTTGTACTTGCCTTGAAAATATTTGATCTTAATGAACTTAGAATTCCAGTTTCTCAATACAGTCCTAGCCCCTTCTGGGTTTCCACCATACTATCCACCTAGAAGAAAAGAAATCTGGGTAAAAAAAATGAAATAATTATATAATAGCAGAAGATGAAAGAAACTTACAAAACTCTCAGCTTTCATGAGCCCAATACATTCATGAGACAAGATATTCTCAGAAACGTGAATAGTTGAAGGGCTTGGCAAGGGCTCCCGCAATGTTTCGACCTTCATTTGTTTCTAAGGTAGTACTTCACAGTTATTGCTCATTGGGAGCCACTTTAATGATTCTGCAAGGGCTGGCTCGGAAGGTCTCTTCTTAGATTTCTTTAATACTATAGCGGTAGACCGTTCGGGGCGGAAAGAAAGCTTAACTTTGAACAATGATTCCTCACTCAAAAATTCTAAAATATATTGTGTCTCGAACAACATATCCTTCAAGTCACAAAATCTCAGCATCTGCAATATTCCCTCCTCGGTAGTCTGAAGAGAGACAGACAAACGTTGAAATCTTACTCGCCTCTCACGGAGCCCCCAATCATTTTGTGCAAAAAAAAGTTTCAAGGACCATTGTCTCATCGATTCCTTTAGAAGGAAATCCAACATCTTATGCTTAAACATCACACGATCATGTGTATCACTAAATAACCCGCACATCCGTGCCAAAATTGCCGATGTTAATGTCGACCCACGACTCCTGAAGAAAACAATTAACCCAATATTGATTGTCACCACCTGACAAGACAATTGGGCAACACAACCCCGAGCGCCTTCATAATATCAATAAACTCAGGTGTCGGCGGAAAACTTAATCCTGCTCTCAAGGCTGCCTCATGAATAACAACATACCTAAGAAGAGGAGAATACACTCGATCAGTTGAACATCCCAAATCAAGTTCTCAGCAGAACGGGGTTCTTCAGTTGTTTCCATTTATGCAACAGTACACAGCAACGCTGCACTACAACGCATTGTCGCAACTCTGCACTGAAATGCTTCACCGCAACACTGCACCACAATGCTTCGCCGCAACTTTGCACTGCAATGCTTCGTCGTGACACTACACTGCAATGCTTCGTCGCTACATGCACTACTCTTCGCTGCAACTTTGCACCGCAACTCTGCCCAGCAACTTTGCGCCGTAACTCTGCCCAACAACTTTGCGCCGCAACTCTTCACCGTAACTCAGCCTCGCAATTTTCCGCTGCAACTCTTCAAAGCTATTCGGGACGATTTTCTTCTTTTGGGAAATCCCAGATCAGCTAGGGACTCCACCTCTACCCACTTTATCAGACCCCTATTTATAGGCTCCAAAAGGGAATTAACCATTAATGACCATTATTATAGACTTCAAAAGGAAGTGAAAATTAAATATTTATTATTAAATAGACTTCAAAAAGAAGTGAAAAATTAAATATTTTTATTAAGTAGGCTCAAAAAGATGTGAAAACATTAAATGGCATGAAAAAAAAACTTTTAATCTTCAAAAAAAAAATCAATTTTCTCGAATTCCATGAGAATTTGGGGCTCCCCAGCTCTTCGGCTCCCTAACTCTGAATATAAAAATTCTATATTTTGTCTAAGGCATGATTTGAATCTTGCCAACCTCTCATGAAGCAAAAAACCTTACCAACTAAGCTATCATCAACTTCTTAATATATAAGGAGAAAAAATATTCTTATACTGATACTAATAAAATAATATATATGCAGACTTAAATGCTTCTAATTTTGATATTTTTGGACGATAAAAATAATCTCGCCCAAAAATAAGGGGACAACTGATACGACACCAATAAATTTTCATCAACATGCACGAATCTCGAAGCATGACACGAATCCTGAGATGATATTTTGAGCAAGAAACGTTCAAATCTTGATAAAAAACATCTAGAGCTCCGATTTCAGCAAACTTATAGTCAAACTAACCAGCTCGATGAAATGGACCAAATGATATCAAAACTAGTCCAATCCGAGTCAAATCAAACTCAGATCAAGTCATTAAACTACCCTTGGAAAATTTCCAGACACATTTGAAAAGTCAAACGACTGTCAAATATGACAAGTTTATACTCGACAAGACGAATCCAACGAGCCTAAGATCTCTCAATTCTGACATCATTAGAGTACTCAAATGTTCATTAAATGTCGTATGATCGAGGGAAGCTCTCTGAACCGTCTGATCAAAATGGTTCATATTACTACATTAATTGCACCCAGAACACTATAATTAGAGTCTCATCCCTCTCATGAAGGGGAAGGAAGTCTAGAGAGAGCCTGAGGTCTTGAGGAGAAGTTGCAGCTCAACGACACAATTAATCGTCGTCGACCACCACCGACCTCCGTCATAGACCATCGTCGATCTCCATCAACTACCACCGTCGACTATCGTCGATCGTCAACTACCACTGCCGACTGTCTTCAACTTTCACCTACCGTCATCGATCACCACCAACCACACACCGTCAGTCGACGTTGTATCTTGAAAAATATAGTTACCCTTTGAACCCGATTTTTTATATGTAAGAATTATTATGAAGTTGACACCACTATAACGCCAAAAACTTGATCCTTATATGAAAAGTAAGTTGTGTAAAATATATATAATTATAGGCAATTAATAATGTGATTCTACACAAGTATATGTATCGTTATCAAGTAATAAAGAAATTTGTATTTAAGCCCCAAATATCGATCCCACGGGGAATGTGTAAATTGACAATTATAAGTTTTACTAGGAAATTTACAGAAAATCAAACGAAATCACTGTCATTAATTTCAAATATTGAGATGTTATCAAAACTAAAGTACTTAACTATTAGCAAAAGAGAAATGTAAAGTTTAAAAACTAAATATTAATCTACTAATTATGTTTATGTAATGAAAATTTCTTATGTGAAAAAGCATCATTGCCACTACAATTAGGTTCTGGTGAAATGAGATGAGAAAAATATTTATAATATGTATTGTGCCAAATATGAGCAATTATAATTCTTTACCCTGATACAGTGCATAGAAAATCATTTGCTAATCCTAGGTTTAGTCCCTAAATCCGTGGCTAGGTTAGGAGGATACCGGCTCCCACTCCAGAACTTTCACTTCTCTTCATCTGAAGGCTAACTCTCACTTTAGTTTTTAAATACTAGGACTGAATTGAGGATTTTAGTCTGTCACCCTAAAGATTCTCTAATTCTACACCCAACAAAGAATATATTCATATTTATTTGCACTTAATTTCATGAACAAATTTCTCCTCCATGAAATCAAATGTGATTCTCACTCTGTTTTAGAACTCATATTTCATTTCTCGAATCATATGTTTCACAACAAATTTTAATAATTTAATTGGCCAGATCGAAATGTAAATTAAGTTCGGAGTTGAAAAATTATCACGATTTATTTTATACTTTAATATTGGCACATCATATTATCTCTTCATTTCACCATATCTTAGAGTGAGGAGAAAGATAGAGTGAACTACTCAGACTTCATGAGAAAGACACAACAAAAACACAAATTTCATATATAAAAGAAAGTTCATACAACACTAATAAATAAACAAAAACTTATCTGAAACTTTTTCTCAAAACAAATCCCTTGTAGTCTTTCCATAAAAATACAGGAAGAAGATATCTCTCACTTTTTTCTTTCTCCAACACTCTTACAGAAAGTTTCACACTAAATCTCACCACACAAACTCTAAACTATAAAAGAACAATCACTAATGGACTCCAATATGGTGGTGGAATGAAGATGGATTATGAAGAATGGCGAAATTGGAACTTAGTGGACTGTCTTGGAGCGAAAAGGAGTCACTTTCCTGATGAATTTTGGCTCCATATAAAGCCCAAGGTCGCTTCTCCAAGAGGTGCCTCCAAAAACTCTTTAAAAATCGTCCAAATATATCGAACATTCTAGAAACGGGGGTTGAACCACCTTTGGCGCCGTCGACGCTAGTTCTGGCGCCATCGGCGCTAAGTAAAAATTTCAGCTGTTCTGTTGTTCTGCGCCATCAGCGCTGCCCTAGGCGCGGTCGGCGTTGAATACTTCTTCAAAAACGTCATTTTGACTCGAAATTTCATCCTTTTTATTCTTTTTGCTTTAATCTTAAAAATCAACAACCTGCAAGAAAACATCAAAATACCCTCCATTAAGGTGCAATATCAGCAAAAATAAGTATAAAATATTGGTCTAAAAATGCATATATTTTCGGTGTATCATCATTTCTCGTCAGTGGGACAAGAGATTTTTGTAATCATTAATCGATAGTGAATTTCCGCAACTGGTTCAGGCCCCGTGGTTTTTCCTTTACGGGTTTTCCACGTAAAAAACTTCTGGAGTCGTCACCGTTTTTTTCAATTTCATATGTGTGTGTGCTGAACTTTCGTACATCACTAAGAATATAATTTATTACTCTACCGCCGCGAATTTTTTAGCACGCATCAATATTACGTTTAAATTATTATTAGTTTAAATTTTAAAATAAAATACAACTTCTCATGCATAAATAAGATATATATATATATATATATATATATATATATATATAT
>JXCR01139201.1:85905-109923 GCA_002079205.1 Phalaenopsis hybrid cultivar
ATATATATATATATATATTGAAATTTAAATATTGTACATGTTAATGCATAAGAATTGACTAGCATATATATAAATCTTCCATATATTAAAAAATAAATGCAATTAGACAATTTGGACATATGTTTGCTTATTGTAAAATTCATTTTAATAAAAAAAATTATTATCTTAATATTATAAGAAGAATAGACAATCTAGATAAAACAAGTTGAGAGTGGCTCATAGCATTGTGCATCTATGCTGATATTTAGAGTGTGGCTCAACTCTGCTAGCAATGGCAACCATTGAAGATTACATCCAAAATGTGCATCAGTCTTGTTGGCAATGCAAAGCAAAAATTTTGTTGAATTTTAATATTAATATAAGATAAAATCAACAAGTATTGGTGCTATTGTTAATACTGATGGCAGTTGTCATGGTTTATGTAGATTGTTTGCATCAACCTTGTTGGAGATGCATGCATGATGTTCATGATGATCAGTTACGATGCCAGCGGGTATCAACATCATGTACTTGTTATATTAGCATTAGTTTTGATTGTATCGACCTTATTAATGATATTGTGCATTGTTTTTTATTACTAATAACATGTGTTGATGTTAATTGGTAATCAAGAAATGTTCGTTAGGTGATATTAATCAGATGATGGTGATCAATCAAAGATGAACTGGCAATTACAATGGGAAAATGATATTTATAGATAGTGATCATTTGTGTGATTCTCACTTACTATACTTCAAGCTTCAAGTCTAACCAATCGCTTTACATGAAGAATGAGGTTTATTTAATGTATTTGAAAAAAAAAACCTAATATTCACAAACACTCCATTAAATGATCCATATTAATTCCATTGATCATATATTATGTTTGAACATATTTAAGTGCATTGATGATATCAAAAATAAGTGATAAAAAACTAGTTCAATTCCTCCCATCAAGATCCTTATTTTGACTACAAGTAGCAATATTCAAAGATAACATGATCCCTTAAATAATATGATTCAAATTTTAATTGTACTTTTAAAAAAAAAGCACTTCATAATTTTGAAATCATCTCTCAAAATCTTCATTTTGAATTTTGAAATAAAAAATCGGAATGACTTCAATTTAATTTTAAACTTTTCAATTTAGGTATTGCATCAAGATTCACGTTTAGAAGATCCGATAATTTATTAGCTTACTAATTTTTTTAATATTATTTTAAAAACTAAGAAAAAATGTATGAGTGGAGAAATAATTTATTGGTTCAATTTTTTTAAGAATAAAGGGATGCACAAGAGTGTGCAAATTAGAGAGGAATTAAGTTAAAGTATTATTTATGTAATAAAATAATTTTACTTTGGTTACAACGTGAAACAAAAAAAATTTAAAAATAGCTTGGATGCATGTCGAACAAATCTACCATGTAAGTTATACATTTATTGAGAGGTTTGATGGAGAAGTGCAGAAAGTAACGAGGATTTACATATGATATTTGTTTTAGAAAAAAAAAAATTATGATAATAGTTAAAGAGAAATAATTTAGAGATTTATAAAAAAAAAGAGTTGATATTGTATACATTTGAGTCATTAATGATGTGTATATTAAAGTTTTTACTTGTGTTCCAACTTAAGGAGGATTGACAAAACATTTCTCTATTTCAATTGGATTACATTAATGACTGACTTTAAGACCATATATTTTTGCATTAGTTATGCATGTTCTATTTAGACATTTACAACAGGATGTGTCTTGGTGTACACTTTTCATCGATGATATCCTTCTTCTATGTAAGATTAGAGAGAAAGATTAGGAAAATTTTGATTTATGAAGTAAACTTTAGAATCTAAAGGCATTGATTTAAGTAGATCTGTAATTGAAGTTAGATGGTTGAAGTGAAGGAGTGCATCAAGCTTATTGTGTAATAGAAAATTATCGCTTCTAAAAGGAAAATTTTATAAGATGATAAGATTTGCAATGCTTTAGGGTGCAAAATGTTGGCTTATAAAAGAGAAGCATAAATTCGGTTAAGAGTTACTGAGATGAGAATACTTAGGTGGATGAGTGGTTTTATACTTATAGACAAAATGCAAAACGAATATATCCCTTAAAGGGTTGAAGGGACTGCAATGACAAACAAAATTAGAGAGAATCATCTTAGATAGTTTGTTCATGTTAAATGCCGACCACTTATGACCCAATTAAGAGTGTAAATGTTTTAGAATTGACTTGTGCTAAAAAAGGATAGAGATAAACCACAAAAGGCTTGGGTATGTCATAAAAAAATGATTTTAATTTATTAGATTTAAATGAAAATATAACACTTAATAGGACACAATGAAGAAAAATGATTCATGCAGTTGAACCCACTTTGTGGGTTAAAGGCTTGTTGTTGTTGTTATATTAAGATTTAAGTTTAATCATATGGATTTTTTTATGACATATCATATGTTTTTATTTATTATCATTTTTTTATCTAATAAATTGAGCTAACAAATTCTTTTTTATGAGAAATTAGACCATGGAATAAAAGTACAAGACATGATCTATGACCCGACATCAAATATATCTCCCTTTATAACCATGCGTCAAATAAAATCTACCTAATCTTAAATTTAGCCCAAAGTTGGATTATTAATCGAAGAAATAATTGTTATAAATTGCTTAATAGTAAATGTAGAACTTTCTTTCCACTCTAACGGTGCCAACAATTATCCTAAAATGCAATATGTATGCACGTGTGCACGCTCTCTCTCTCTCACTCACTCTTTTCAACATTTACGTTTAATAAGGCAGCCTTTCTAGTAATAATTGGTCTTATAGCCTCTTATGCTCTATCTCAAAAGCTTTATTTTTTGCTATGAGTGATTTAGAGTCGTCTTGATGGCAAATTTTTACTTGTGCTTCTATTAAATCATCCCAAATATGAATGACATATTGGCATTATAGAGCATAAAATCTTAGCATTAGAGAAAGATCTCACACAAACATAGATAAAGTATGCTGAAAGCAACAAATAGGAGATATAAGCATTTTTTTTTTACATGAAAACCTAGAAAAATGATAATTCATGAGGTTTTGCTAGGTTAAAATAATTTCACAAATGTATATCATAAATCATAAATATTGCATTTTTATTATCAAGGAGGAATTTGATATAATATAGCAATCACGAACTTTACAAGATGACATCCAAGCTGAAAGTTATAGGATCCTTGAGGTGTTAATGTTATCTTCAAAAGATTGCTAGCAATGTTTTTGAACTTTCTTCTTTGACAAAGAGAGAGCATAAACCAATAAGTCTAATATAAATATTGTCACAGACATCGAATGTCAGGATAGATGTCAATGATAATCATTAAGTTGCTATTGATGCAAAGCAATGAGGATGTAATCAATAAAATGTATTGACCTCATTAATAATTGTGTGCATCAAAGTTAGTGTTGATGTTGTATATCAACTTCATTGTCCATTGCAGGAGTCAGAGTTGGTGATGATGTGTATTAATGTTAATGAAAACGATGAGTGATAAATTATTAATGTCACACCTTGACTTGATGATAATAGGCATCAAAGTTGATGTCAACAACATTCTTCAAACTCAATGACGATGACATGCATCGATGTCTTAAATGATGGAAAGTAAAAAAAGAAGGCAAACGTCATTGTTAGTGTCAATGAATTCCATCCGGGCTAGTGTAAATGATGTTCATAGACCTTATTAGCTATGGCATGAGACAATGATGCGAGCCAATATTTGACGATGCTATGCATCAATGTCTTTAACTATGGCAAGTAGAAAAAACAGGCAAACATCAGTGTTGCCAACGTGTGTTAATCTTATTAATGATGGCTTCCATCAGAGCTAGTGTCAATGATGATCATGGACCGTGTAGGCTATGGCAAGCAACAATGAAGTGAGCAAATGTTTGTCAATTGCATGCATTAATTTTATTAGCAATAATATTTATTAATGAATTTTGATAATTAGATAATGAGTCGAATAACATTAAAAAAATGAACCAAGTAGCAGGCAATAAATATTTCAACTGATAATCATGGACATAAGTGTTGGGCAAAGTTCTCTCCAACTCTAGCTCAAAATCTAGCTCAAATTCCCTTCCCCCTTTGACGTAAGGAATGAGGATATATTTATAATACTTTCTAAGCTTAACAAAAATTCTTAAATAATCTATCTTGATTCCTTTAAATGTAGATAATAATCAATACATTTAAGTGTTTTAATGAGATTAAAATTAAGCGAAGATCTTAACATTTCTCTGAGACACTTATTTTGATTATANACGCTCCGGTGCAAAAATCAGCGAGCAAACAATCACGAAACGGCAAAAGATGGAGGGCAACCTCGAAAGAGGGTTGCTCTTAACAAACAAATAAAGATAAAAAAAGCAAGGTACAAAAGTGATTGATATGCCTCAAAACCAAAATCAGTGAACAAACCACGACGAAACGGCAATAGATAGGTGGAAAAAACACAAACGAAGACTGCTCTTACGAAGGATGAAAGGAAACAAGCAAGATACATAGTTAATCCACTTATGCATACCCTAGACGTCACTAGGAACACCACAAAAGAAAGAAAATAGCAACCACAACAAAACATGCATAATTTCTCCTCCTTGCATCGTGATTATGGCCCTAGTGGAGGCAGCCCTTTCCTTTCCTTCTTTTGCGGCTCCCTCTGTCCGCTCTACTTCTTCTCGTGGCCAAGACCGGCTCGCCTGTGGGCTGGTTATACTGCTTCCAACCAGTCCAGAGTGCACCGACACATGTAAGGGTGTAACATTACTCTCCTCTCAAAAAAATATCTTGTCCTCAAGATGGAAGAATGAAAACTTCTTGTAGTTCACCTTGTAAGGCTCCCATGTTGCCTCATAGTCATTTGACCAATATCTCATTTGCTCCCCTTACTCCTCACACACTCCATCGATCTCTAATGTTTCCAAAATCACTTCCAAGCCTTTTGTCAGCATCGACGAAAGTGTAGGCGAGGGTGTGTGATCTCCAATCGCACGCCTCAGTCTTGATACATGGAAGACCGTCTGTAGTGCGGACAATGTTGGCAACCTCAAACGATAAGCCACTTCACCGATGTGTGTCATCACCTCATATGATCTACATAATTGTGGTGAAAGTTTCTCGCTCCTCTTGACAAATGTCTTCTGTCGGCAGGACCTGAGCTTCAAGTAGACCATGTCCCCTGGTTTAAGTTGCATCTCTCTCTTGTGTTCAACCGTTTTCCTCTTCATGATTTATTAAGCTCTTAGTAAATGCCCCTTGAGCTCTGCTAGTATCCTACCCCTCTCCTCAAGTACTGATCGAAACTAGATATTGGTGTGGCACCTTGTCCATAATGTACCAAGTGAGGTGGATCCCGCTCATACAATATCTTGAAATGGTTGGTTTGTGTTGTGTGTGATACGTAGTGTTATACCAATAGTTAGCCCACGAAATCCACTTGGCCAATAGTTTCAGCGTATCAGATACAAAACAACGCAGATATGTTTCCACACTCTTGTTGACCACCATTGTTTATCCATTGGTTTGGGGATGCTATACGGTACTTTTCTTAAGGACAGTCTCATGCAACCTGCATAGCTCCTTCCAAAAGTGGCTAAAGAAAACCTTGCCCCTATCCGACATTATCAATTCCGACACTCTGTGCAAATGAACCACCTCCCGGATAAATAATGTCACATCTGACACCACAGTGTAGGGATGTCGTAAGGGAGTGAAATGTGCATACTTACTCAAACGGTCCACGACCACCATGATTACCTTGAAATCTTTTGACAGAGGCAATCCCTCGATGAAATCCATCATCACTTCTTCCAACATCTTCCCCGGTAATGCTAATGGTTGTAGTAACCCTCATGGTGTTATGATCAAGTACTTGTGCCGCTGGCATACATCACATTTTGTCATCACAACCTCGACATCTCTGTGCATCCGCACCCAATAAAATTCTACCGCCAAATGACTATAGGTCTTTTGCACCCTCAAGTGTCCCCTGATCGCACTGCCATGTAACTCCTGTAATAATCTGGAAATATACCCCAACATCTTGGGTAGCACGAATCGCCCCTGGTGGAGCAGCTTTTGCCCACTCAATCCATATATCGGATGACTGTTCAGATACAATAGTCTCTCGGCCCTTAACTTCCTTAGCTCCTCAATCACAGGAATAGAGAACTTGCCCAACAACGCTTCCTTGTTCAAAACCCGATAGCTCACACAGAATCTCCAACTACCACCTTTTTTTTCACCAACATGACGGGACTGAAAAAAAGTCTCACACTAAGTCTGATAATCACAAGCTCAAGCATCTCTCGGATTAACTTCTTTATCTAATACTTCACAATCTGGGGGTACTTGTATAGCCTGATGTTGATGGGAGAAACATCTTCATTCAATGTAATAGCATGCTCATGCTCCCTCAAAGAAGGTAACCCGCTTGGCTAATGAAAAACATTTGTAAACTGTTATAGGAGCAGCTAGACCCCTTCTGGAGACTCTATCAACTCTAAATCTCAAATCNATTGGTATTTTCTTCTTTGTCGATTCCTCCATGTTACAGGAACAGTTTGAGAAAAACGACTTACTGTAATACTAAGAAGTGACCTTTACATAAATACCACCCAAATCCCATTAATTTACATATTTAATATCTAAACTTTACTCTTTTACACTTGTACCACTTAACACGTTCATATCACATGAAAAATATCACTATTTTAACTTTAAAAAGAAAAGTGATACACCTTTTCATGCATGGGCAGGTGGCATGTGTGTAAAAATTGAAACTTAGGTGGTAGATATGTAAATACATAGGAATTGAGTGGCATTAATGTAAATCTTCCTTCTAAGAAATGACAAAAAAGCATTACAAGGGAAGGGGTCCCATCATTCACCAGGTTAGTGAATCTGGGCCTCTGAATATTAAAAAGGATTATTTCAAACTACATAAGAACAGCATTCCTACAACAGGAACTAACTACAAGTTCGCTCATACAGGGACCTTGGACATTATGAATATTCAAAATTCTGAGAGCACAGCTTGCAAGGGGGTAAAGAAAAGGAGCATTTACATAAATGTCACCCAATTCTTATGTATTTAGATAACTAACAAATAAATCATACTTTTTTTTTACATTTATATCACCCAAATCTATTATATGACATAAAATTATAATAAAAAAAGAAATATATATTTCCAAGCATAGGTAAGTGATACGCTCCGGCGCAAAAATCAGCGAGCAAACAATCACGAAACGGCAAAAGATGGAAAGAGGGTTGCTCTTAACAAACAAATAAAGATAAAAAAAGTAAGGTACAAAAGTGATTGATATGCCTCAAAACCAAAATCAGTGAACAAACCACGACGAAACGGCAATAGATAGGTGGAAAAAACACAAACGAAGACTGCTCTTACGAAGGATGAAAGGAAACAAGCAAGATACATAGTTAATCCACTTATGCATACCCTAGACGTCACTAGGAACACCACAAAAGAAAGAAAATAGCAACCACAACAAAACATGCATAATTTCTCCTCCTTGCATCGTGATTATGGCCCTAGTGGAGGCAGCCCTTTCCTTTCCTTCTTTTGCGGCTCCCTCTGTCCGCTCTACTTCTTCTCGTGGCCAAGACCGGCTCGCCTGTGGGCTGGTTATACTGCTTCCAACCAGTCCAGAGTGCACCGACACATGTAAGGGTGTAACATTACTCTCCTCTCAAAAAAATATCTTGTCCTCAAGATGGAAGAATGAAAACTTCTTGTAGTTCACCTTGTAAGGCTCCCATGTTGCCTCATAGTCATTTGACCAATATCTCATTTGCTCCCCTTACTCCTCACACACTCCATCGATCTCTAATGTTTCCAAAATCACTTCCAAGCCTTTTGTCAGCATCGACGAAAGTGTAGGCGAGGGTGTGTGATCTCCAATCGCACGCCTCAGTCTTGATACATGGAAGACCGTCTGTAGTGCGGACAATGTTGGCAACCTCAAACGATAAGCCACTTCACCGATGTGTGTCATCACCTCNTCACTTCACCGATGTGTGTCATAACCTCATATGATCTACATAATCGTGGTGAAAGTTTCTCGCTCCTCTTGACAAATGTCTTCTGTCGGCAGGACCTGAGCTTCAAGTAGAACATGTCCCCTGGTTTAAGTTGCACCTCTCTCTTGTGTTCAACCGTTTTCCTCTTCAAGATTTATTAAGCTCTTAGTAAATGCCCCTTGAGCTCTGCTAGTATCCTGCCCCTCTCCTCAAGTACTGATCGAAGCTAGATATTGGTGTGGCACCTTGTCCACAATGTACCAAGTGAGGTGGATCTCGCTCATACAATATCTTGAAATGGTTGGTTTGTGTTGTGTGTGATACGTAGTGTTATACCAATAGTTAGCCCACGAAATCCACTTGGCCAATAGTTTCAGCGTATCAAATACAAAACAACGCATATATGTTTCCACACTCTTGTTGACCACCTTTGTTTATCCATTGGTTTGGGGATGCTATACGGTACTTCTCTTAAGGACAGTCTCATGCAACCTGCATAGCTCCTTCCAAAAGTGGCTAAAGAAAACCTTGCCCCTATCCGACATTATCAATTCCGACACTCTGTGCAAATGAACCACCTCCCGGATAAATAATGTCACATCTGACACCACAGTGTAGGGATGTCGTAAGGGAATGAAATGTGCATACTTACTCAAACGGTCCACGACCACCATGATTACCTTGAAATCTTTTGATAGAGGCAATCCCTCGATGAAATCCATCATCACTTCTTCCAACATCTTCCCCGGTAATGCTAATGGTTGTAGTAACCCTCATGGTGTTATGATCAAGTACTTGTGCCGCTGGCATACATCACATTTTGTCATCACAACCTCGACATCTCTGTGCATCCGCACCCAATAAAATTCTACCGCCAAATGACTATAGGTCTTTTGCACCCTCAAGTGTCCCCTGATTGCACTGCCATGTAACTCCTGTAATAATCTGGAAATATACACCAACATCTTGGGTAGCACGAATCGCCCCTGGTGGAGCAGCTTTTGCCCACTCAATCCATATATCGGATGACTGTTCAGATAAAATAGTCTCTCGGCCCTTAACTTCCTTAGCTCCTCATCACATTCACTTTCCTGTCTCAAGGCTTCCCAATCTAGGACCAAGGGTACTGATATGACCGTCAATTGGGGACCCACCTTTCTCGACAATACATCAGTTGTGTTGTTCTCCAATCCTGACCAGTACTAAATCTTAAAAACATATCTCATTAGCTTGGATAGCTATCTCTGATGCTCCTCAGTCAACAATTGTTATTCCTGAAAATACTTTAAGCTCATCTAATATGTCCTGACCAAAAAATGTTGTCCCAGCAGGTAGAGCAGCCACTTCTGAATGGCCAAGGTAATTATCATTAATTTACGTTCATATATTGTCTTTAGCCTCGCTCTACCCTTGAGAACCTGGCTGAAGTAGGCAATCAACCATTGATTTTGCATGAGCAAAGCCCCCCATCTGTACCCTGACTCATCTGTCTCCACCACAAATGGTTTATTGAAATCTAGAAGCATTAATATCGGTACGTTAGTCATTGCCCTCTTCAGAAGTGTGTTGTTGCTTCCTCCCATTTGAAATTATCTTTCTTCAACTGTTCCTTCAACGATCATGCTATCGTGCATATCCTATCACAAACTACTGATAACGATAGTAGCATGTGAGCCCCAAAAATCTTCTCAACTCCTTCAAATTCCTTGATAAGGACCAATCAACCATAGTGTCGATCTTGGACTGACCCATTGCTAACCTCATTCTAGTCACCACATGCCCCAGGTACTCCATCTGTAACTGTGCAAAAAAACATTTCTTCAAATTAACATACAAATGGTGCTCCCTAAGCGTATCCAGAATTGTTCTCAGGTGCCACACCTGTTGTCTCTGTACGACTATATATCAGAATATCATCAAAGAAAATCATGACAACTTTTTTAAGATAAAGTTGAAAAACCATTTTCATGAGAGTTTGAAATGTCGTCGGAGCGCTGGTGAGGTCAAATGACATCACTAAGAAATCATAATGTATTTCATGCGTCCTGAATGTTGTCTTGTGCACATTTGTTGAATTCAACCTGATCTAGCGATACCTTGACTTAAGATCAATTTTTGAGAAAATAGCTGATCCATAAAACTCATCAAGCGACTCATCAATCACAGGAATAGAGAACTTGCCCAACAACGCTTCCTTGTTCAAAGCCCGATAGCTCACACAGAATCTCCAACAACCATCTTTTTTTTCACCAACATGACGAGACTGAAAAAAAGTCTCACACTAAGTCTGATAATCACAAGCTCAAGCATCTCTCGGATTAACTTCTTTATCTAATACTTCACAATCTGGTGGTACTTGTATAGTCTGATGTTGATGGGAGAAACATCTTCATTCAATGAAATAGCATGCTCATGCTCCCTCAAAGAAGGTAACCCGCTTGGCTAATGGAAAACATTTGTAAACTGTTATAGGAGCAGCTAGACCCCTTCTGGAGACTCTATCAACTCTAAATCTCAAATCNGTATCAATATTGAGTTTTAACATTTTCGATTCTAAGTACAAAAGCAAATGCGAGCAAATACTATCATGTTGGTCTTGCTTTAATAATTACATATCAACTATTGTAAGAGATTAAATTATAGAAAGAAATAAAAAAGATTCACAGTTTTGAAGGACGAGCAAATCTTCATTTCTTTTAACTTCAAAGTAGAGTTGTTTGCGAAATAAGTCTTATGTCATACAATTTGTTACCCTCTCTTTTCCGTATCTCAGACCCAAAAATGATTCAAACATCATCTGTCTTTGCTCAAAATCTGATAATTGCAGAGATTTTGCTTCAAACACCATAACTAAACATTATTTTCCATCNCTTCATACAATTTGTTACCCTCTCTTTTCCGTATCTCAGACCCAAAAAATGATTCAAACATCGCCTGTCTTTGCTCAAAATCTGATAATTGCAGAGATTTTGCTTCAAACACCATAACTAAACATTATTTTCCATCTACACCGACTTCTTCGCGGATCATCCTCAGAATTGGTCCACTGCGCCTTAAAATGCCGCCTCCCTCATCTAAGTTTTGCTCATCCCCATAACATATATATATAGCCAAAACAAACCGAACACGAATGAATAAAACATTATTCATCTTTGGCTCGTTTATATCAAACGCAAAAAAAACGTTTTTGTTCAACTCGTTTGCTTATCGAACAATTCAAGCACGAGCTACAAAATGAGTCAAACGCGAGTTGTTCACGAACAACGAGCCATTTTGATAGCCCTAGTCTCAAGGGTCGTATGTCAAGCTTTGGAACTCTTAAGAAGTTCCCTTCCAGTCCTGCTGCAGAAATACCTCTCAATCTCCCTAACAAGAGCTCAAACTTCTCTCGATAATTCGTAGTTGTTCTCTCCTAAGTTAGAGTATAGAATTGTTCATTTATGACTCCTCGAATAGCTCGGAAGTGCTCCAACAAGCAAACAATAAACTTCTCTCATAAGTGCATCGGATACCTTGCCTCCATCCACTTAAACCACGTTAAAGCCTTCTCCTCCANGAAATTACTCCCAGGACGGGTTCTTGTACTCTTCTCCTTCGGTGGCTCTTTCTGAAATGATATTGTCTAGGTCCTCTGTATCGTGGTTGTCAAGTTGCACTTGTAGAATCCTCTTATGTTGTCGCATTTATCGGTCTTCTTCACCTGTTTTTTATCATTCATCATTTGGGCGAGTTCCATTATTTCCCCCAATCCACGCGGTCTCAAGTAGGGATGTAAACAAGCCGAACACGAGTTAGCCTCGGCTCAGCTTGTGTTCGGCTTATTAAAAATATCATTGTTTTTGTTCGGCTTGTTTATATTTCGACCACAAAGAACTTATTCGCGTTCGGCTCGTTTGCTTAGAGAGCCAAACACGAGTTGGCCGTGAATAGAAAGACGTTTTGACAACCCTCATCACACATGCAACTGTTAATTGTGTAAACGAGCTGAGCTTGGATTAGCCTATGGTCAACTTGTTAAAAAATATCATTGTTCGTGTTCAGTTTGTTTATATATTGAGTTTAAAAAATTTGTTTGTGTTTGGCTCGTTTGTTTATCAATCCGAACACGAGTTGTTCAAGAACAATGAGTCATTTTGACAACCATGATCACACAGTTGCAGGATGTTAAGTTTATGGTGAGATTTAAATCTTATTTTATATTAAAATATTTATTTAAATAGAATTTTATATATTTTTATTATTCTATTTTAATTAATAATTTAATTGATTATATATCTATGTATCTTTATAGTCAATTATATATATATATATATATATATATATATATATATATCTGTGTGTGTGTGTGTCACTCTGATAGAGGAACCATAATTAAGTATCAATATTGAGTTCTAACATTTTCGATTCTAAGTACAAAAGCAAATGCGAGCAAATACTATCATGCTGGTCTTGCTTTAATAATTACATATCAACTATTGTAAGAGATTAAATTATAGAAAGAAATAAAAAAGATTCACAGTTTTGAAGGACGAGCAAATCTTCATTTCTTTTAACTTCAAAGTAGAGTTGTTTGCGAAATAAGTCTTACTTCATACAATTTGTTACCCTCTCTTTTCCGTATCTCAGACCCAAAAAATGATTCAAACATCGCCTGTCTTTGCTCAAAATCTGATAATTGCAGAGATTTTGCTTCAAACACCATAACTAAACATTATTTTCCATCTACACCGACTTCTTCGCGGATCATCCTCAGAATTGGTCCACTGCGCCTTAAAATGCCGCCTCCCTCATCTAAGTTTTGCTCATCCCCATAACATATATATATAGCCAAAACAAACCGAACACGAATGAATAAAACATTATTCATCTTTGGCTCGTTTATATCAAACGCAAAAAAAACGTTTTTGTTCAACTCGTTTGCTTATCGAACAATTCAAGCACGAGCTACAAAATGAGTCAAACGCGAGTTGTTCACGAACAACGAGCCATTTTGATAGCCCTAGTCTCAAGGGTCGTATGTCAAGCTTTGGAACTCTTAAGAAGTTCCCTTCCAGTCCTGCTGCAGAAATACCTCTCAATCTCCCTAACAAGAGCTCAAACTTCTCTCGATAATTCGTAGTTGTTCTCTCCTAAGTTAGAGTATAGAATTGTTCATTTATGACTCCTTCTCGAATAGCTCGGAAGTGCTCCAACAAGCAAACATTAAACTTCTCTCATAAGTGCATCGGATACCTTGCCTCCATCCACTTAAACCACGTTAAAGCCTTCTCCTCCAAGCATAATGTTGCTGCCATGAGCTTTTCTTCCTTAGTTAATTCACTGATTGCAAAGTACCGCTTCACTCGATACAAGCACCCATGTGCATTCTCCCATTCAAAGATCATCATCTTCAGTTTTTTGACCCTTGCATCTTCACCCTAACTTCCCCTACCTCTGGTATTTTCCCACATGTATCTAGGTGAAACTCCCTTCGGTCATAGACATACCAAACTCCTGATTCCCTCCTTCCTCCATCTTGCTCTTTTGTGTCCCTTACACCATGTATCCTCCAATTTTCGGCTCATTCCCCTCTATCGAAAGTCGCCACTCCACCTCCTCTCAGAGTCCTTAGGGGACGCTCTTGTTGGTAGATGATGTATTCCTCCTCGTCTTCTCGCTCGATCTCCTTCTCTTTTGACCTGATCAAGGATTCCCTGATCAATCATTGGTAATTGACATGGCCTAAGATAGCATCTCCATGAGCTTTCTCATCATCTCCGACATTTCTCCCATGCTTTCGAATTCATCCTCCATTCGACTTTCAATGGAAGAAAACATGTCCTCCATGGTGGTGAACCTCTCTTCCATTCCTATTTGGTTTATTTTCCTCTCCTTCTAGCAAATCGACTTTCTTTATTGGCATCCCACCAAGATCTATGCTCGGGCACCAATTTGATACGTTTTTGCTCCTAAATCAGCGAGCAAACCATCATGAAACGGGAAGAGAGAGAAGGCAAACTCAAGAGGGGCTGCTCTTAACGAACAAATAAAGTCAAAAAGCAAGATACAATGGTGATCTACTATTTGATAGGTAGATCAGCTCTCCCACAACCGTAGACGTCCCTAGAAACCCCACAATAAGAAGAAAAAAACAGTAACCAACAAAACATGTATAAAAAAGCAAATCCTAGGTTCCTCTCCTTAATAGAATCCTCCCGCAGCATTTGAACACTTTCCGTCCAAATTTGCTTCGATTTCTCCTCCTTGAATANGGTTCCTCCCCTTAATAGAATCCTCCCGCAGCATTTGAACACTTTCCGTCCAAATTTGCTTCGATTTCTCCTCCTTGAATATGTAATTAAGCCTATAGTGGAACCAACCTACCCCCTACCCCCTTCTGTCGTAGCAAGGTGTCGGCCGCCTTCTTCTTGTGAATAGGATCGACTCGCCTGTTGTTGTGGCGGGCCGTTGCTTTGGCTTCCGACCAGTCCGCGGGGGGCGGGGGGCGGGGGGGCGGGATTAGGAACGGACGTAACAATAAGGTGGCATATACATATAGATAAATTAAAATTTAGGTGTTACAGATGCAAATATATAAGAACTGAGTGGTATGTAACTAAATCTTATAAATAAAATTGCATGATTACATGATATGAAGCTGCTCAGGTTTGAGATGTCAATGTCATATTTCTCTCAATTTCGCGTTGTCTAGCTCGCTCCATCTTCCTTTTCCTCCATTCCTCCAGAGCTGTTCAATGAAAAGATTCATGACATGACAACTAAAAATAAAACGTAGAAAGATTATTGCTATTTTTTCTATGTATGAGGACAATCTCAGTAGTAATGATGGTTTTTGTTCTATTAATTGGTTGTCAAAAGTTAGAAATTATACTTTGTGAAGAAGTTTCTTAAATCCTTCCTAGGTTGGATGCTGTCGGAGATCATCACTGATTTTAAACTCTACAAATTTTCTCAAAACTCCCTCAAAAATAATTATTTTATATTTTCATAGAAAGCAAAATCAAAGTTTTCATAAACCTGTCTTTAATTTAAATCTCACCTGGTTGCTTCAAATTTAAAAACATGTTGTAAAACACGAAGAAATGTTNAAGCCAAAACAACCCGAACACGAATGAATAAAACATTGTTCATCTTTGGCTCGTTTATATCAAACGCAAAAAAACATTTTTGTTCAACTCGTTTGCTTATCGAACAATTCAAGCACGAGCTACAAAATGAGTCAAACGCGAGTTGTTCACGAACAACGAGCCATTTTGATAGCCCTAGTCTCAAGGGTCGTATGTCAAGCTTTGGAACTCTTAAGAAGTTCCCTTCCAGTCCTGCTGCAGAAATACCTCTCAATCTCCCTAACAAGAGCTCAAACTTCTCTCGATAATTCGTAGTTGTCCTCTCCTAAGTTAGAGTATAGAATTGTTCATTTATGACTCCTTCTCGAATAGCTCGGAAGTGCTCCAACAAGCAAACATTAAACTTCTCTCATAAGTGCATCGGATACCTTGCCTCCATCCACTTAAACCACGTTAAAGCCTTCTCCTCCAAGCATAATGTTGCTGCCATGAGCTTTTCTTCCTTAGTTAATTCACTGATTGCAAAGTACCGCTTCACTCGATACAAGCACCCATGTGCATTCTCCCATTCAAAGATCATCATCTTCAGTTTTTTGACCCTTGCATCTTCACCCTAACTTCCCCTACCTCTGGTATTTTCCCCCATGTATCTGGGTGAAACTCCCTTCGGTCATAGACATACCAAACTCCTGATTCCCTCCTTCCTCCATCTTGCTCTTTTGTGTCCCTTACACCATGTATCCTCCAATTTTCGGCTCATTCCCCTCTATCGAAAGTCGTCACTCCACCTCCTCTCAGAGTCCTTAGGGGACGCTCTTGTTGGTAGATGATGTATTCCTCCTCGTCTTCTCGCTCGATCTCCTTCTCTTTTGACCTGATCAAGGATTCCCTGATCAATCATTGGTAATTGACATGGCCTAAGATAGCATCTCCATGAGCTTTCTCATCATCTCCGACATTTCTCCCATGCTTTCGAATTCATCCTCCATTCGACTTTCAATGGAAGAAAACATGTCCTCCATGGTGGTGAACCTCTCNTGTTTCAAAAATATTACATTCCAATTTTAGTTTGTTGTTTTGTGGCAAAAAAGCCTCAAAAAAATTTTCTGAGTCTCCCGTACTGTTTTTTCTAGCCACGCATGGGATTTCTCTTATTTTAAGGACACATGCTTGGAATGGTTACAAACTTCTTATTAGAAGTGCAAAACATTGTTCTTAATGAGTGGCCCGGTGAGCAATAAGAAACAATCAACACACCATAAATTTCATATTGAGTTAACAAATTCCAAATTTCACACATTATTGAATGGAANCAGGACACATGCTTGGAATGGTTACAAACTTCTTATTAGAAGTCCAAAACATTGTTCTTAATGAGTGGCCCGGTGAGCAATGAGAAACAATCAACACACCATAAATTTCATATTGAGTTAACAAATTCCAAATTTCACACATTATTGAATGGAACCCAGTAAGCATGTTGAACTAACTTCAAGCAAATGAACTAATGTAGAAATGATTATTGATGCGTGCTAGAAAATTCGCGGCGGTAGAGTAAAGGATTATTGTCTCAACGTTGCACAAGAATTCAGCACACACTTAGATGAAAATGAATCAAGCTGTGATAACACAAAAAATTTTTACGTGAAAAACTCGTAAAAGGGTAAAACCACGGGGTATAGCCCAGTTGTAAAAATCCACTATAAGTTGATGATTACAGGTGTCCCTTGTCCCACAGGCGGGAAAGAATAACTAGTTTTTCACTTTATAACGTCAACTGATGACGTCTAGTAAGCGGTGGTTGACGGAAGGCGGCAATGATCAACGGTAGTCNGAAATTTTTACGTAAAAAACTCGTAAAAGGGTAAAACCACGGGGTATAGCCCAATTGTAAAAATCCACTATAAGTTGATGATTACAGGTGTCCCTTGTCCCACAGGCAGGAAAGAATAACTAGTTTTCCACTTTATAACGTCAACTGATGACGTCTAGTAAGCGGTGGTTGACGGAAGGCGGCAATGATCAACGGTAGTCGACGACAATCGATGACGGTCGGCAATGGTCGACAGAGGTCTGTGATGGCTGATGACGGACGATGGTGGTCGACGGAGGTCAGCGGTGGCCGGCGGCGATCAACAGTGTCCGGCGGTGGTCGACAGAGGTCGGCGGTGGTTGTTGTCGATTACTGGTAGTCGACGGCGATCGACGATGGTGAGGATGATCTTGGACTTAAGCTCTTTCTCAAAACCTCAAGTTCTCTCTCAAGTCTCTTCCCCCTCATGTGAGGGGTGAGGCTCTATTTATAGTGTTTTGGGTGCAATTAATGCAATAATATGAACCATTTTGACCGAACAGTCCGGAGGGCTTCCTTCGATCGGAAAACGTTTGATGAACATTTGAGTGTTTTAATGATGTCGGAATTGAGCAATCTTTGTCTTGTTGGATTCGTCTTTTCGATACGCTCGATTCGACTATAAACTCGCTGAATTCGATATTTGTCTGACCTTTCAAATGCCCCTGGAAATCCTCCNAATTTTGACCGAACAGTCCGGAGGGCTCCCTTCGATCGGAAAACGTTTGATGGACATTTGAGTGTTTTAATGATGTCGGAATTGAGCAATTTTTGTCTTGTTGGATTCGTCTTTTCGAGACGCTCGATTCGACTATAAACTCGCTGAATTCGATATTTGTCTGACCTTTCAAATGCCCCTGGAAATCCTCCAAGAGTTGTTTGATGATTTGATTCGGGCATGATTTGAATTGGATTGGATTGACTTTCATATCATTAGGTTCGTCTCATCGAACCAATCAGTTTGACTATAAGTTTGCTGAAATCGGAGCTTTGGATGACTTTTAATCGAAGTTTGGATGTTTCTTGTTCAAAAAATCGCACCGAGATTCGTGTTGGTTGATGAAAATTTGTTGGTGACGTATCAATTGCCCCCCTATTTTCGGGCGAAACATTTTTTTTTTTCGTCCGAAAATATTAAGATCCATAGACTTTTCGTGAAGGGCATAGAAAATTTATATATATATATTATTGGTATCAGTACGTAAATAAGAATAGTATTTATCCTTAATATAATAGAGAGTTGATGTTGGCCTAGTTGGTNTTGGTATCAGTACGTAAATAAGAATAGTATTTATCCTTAATATAATAGAGAGTTGATGTTGGCCTAGTTGGTAAGTGTCTTTTGTCATTTGCAGGTGGTGAGGGTTCGAATCTCACCTAAAACAAAGAAAAAAAAAATTTTCAGGTCTTTAAGCTAGGCCGATCCCAGCCTGGATCCGGACCGTCTGAAACCAGGCGGGCCAAAATCTAGATCCAGAGGGCCATGGGAGCTGAAGCAGCGGGCCATGGGAAGTGGGAAGGGCTAAAATGAATGTAATTAATTGATTAACTAAATAGGATATGGGGAGTTAAAGCAGCTCTTTAGCGGGCCATTGGAAGTGGGAACGATAGGGAATCCGAAGGCTAATGAAAAAGCAAGAATTTGAATGGTTAAAGAAGAATTTGAGCAGAAAAAATTTAAGCAGATTATTAAAATGATTTTTTTTTTTATGAACGGCTGCTGTTTTTTTTTTAATTGTAACGATTTCAATTAATTTCAATCATAAATGTAGAATTTGAAATGTTAAAGTAAAAATAACATGAAATGAAAAGTTTTTTATTATTATTATTTTTTATAATGTGCATTTAATGGCCTCATTCATTTTTCACCCTATAAATANCAGTTGGTAAGGGTCTTTTGTCATTTGCAGGTGGTGAGGGTTCGAATCCCACCTAAAACAAAGAAAAAAAAAAAATTCAGGTCTTTAAGCTAGGCCGATCCCAGCCTGGATCCGGACCGTCTGAAACCAGGCGGGCCAAAATCTAGATCCAGTGGGCCATGGGAGCTGAAGCAGCGGACCATGGGAAGTGGGAAGGGCTAAAATGAATGTAATTAATTGATTAATTAAATAGGATATGGGGAGTTAAAGCAGCTCTTAAGCGGGCCATTGGAAGTGAGAACGGTAGGGAATCCGAAGGCTAATGAAAAAGCAAGAATTTGAAAGGTTAAAGAAGAATTTGAGCAGAAAAAATTTAAGCAGATTATTAAAATGGTTTTTTTTTTATGAACAGCTGCTGTTTTTTTTTAATTGTAACGATTTCAATTAATTTCAATCATAAATGTAGAACTTGAAAGGTTAAAGTAAAAGGAACATGAAATAAAAAGTTTTTTATTATTATTATTTTTTATAATGTGCATTTAATGGCCTCATTCATTTTTCACCCTATAAATAGGGCTAAAGGAGAGGGGGTAGAATTGTCGCGGTGCGTCATGGTGGTGCATCGTGGCGTTACATTGTGGCGGCATGACGCGGTGGTGCAATAGGTCGCGAAGCGATGTAGAGTTGCATTGCGGCGTTGCACAGTGGTGACGCGATGCAGCGGCATGACGTGGCGGTGTGATGTGGCGGCTCGTTTTTCGGGGTGNCCTATAAATAGGGCTAAAGGAGAGGGGGTAGAATTGTCGCGGTGCGTCATGGTAGTGCATCGTGGCGTTACATTGTGGCGGCACGACGCGGTGGTGCAATAGGTCGCGAAGCGATGTAGAGTTGCATTGCAGCGTTGCACAGTGGTGACGCGATGCAGCGGCATGACGTGGCGGTGTGATGTGGCGGCTCGTTTTTCGGGGTGCCTTGCTGTGAAATGTTGCGGCGAAGAGGAAAGTCGTCCCTGTCCTGCGTAACAGGCAGGTAACGGGATCTTCTTTCTCGTTGCGGCGAAGAGGAAAGTCGTCTCGTCCTGCGTAGCAGGCAAGTAACAGGATCTTCTTTCTCGTTGCGGCGAAAAGAAAAGTCGTCCCCGTCCTGCGTAGCAGGCAAGCAACGGGATTTTCTTTCTCGTTGTGGCGAAGACGAAAGTCGTCTCTGTCCTGCGTAGCAGGCAAGCAACAGGATATTCTTTCTCGTTACGGCGAAGAGGAAAGTCGTCACCGTCCTGCGTAGCAGGCAAACAACGAGATCTTTTTTCTCTTTGCGGCAGCGCGTCAAGGCGGAGCGAAGCGTTGCGGCGGTGAGTCGCGACGACATGTCGGACGGAGCATCGTGGTGGTGCGACACATTTGACGTCCAATGTCACGTAAGAAGGTTACCTTGGAGATAGAGGCTATGCATCATAGTATCGTGGTGGTGCGNCGGAAGCGATCTTTTTTCTCTAAAGGGAACTCTTCCCAGAAGAGGCGTCGTAGCTCATTGCGAATGACATTATCTGGAATGGCGGGAATATGTGGCAATGTCAGGTGAGCTGCACGAGATGGATAAGTGAAACTTACTGTATCTAGGAGTTCAGCATCACGACCTGACAGGGGATATGTTCATTCGTGAGGCGGGTCGACATGAGTTCCTCTGAGCGGTATGTTTCTCGTACGTCGCGGAGTTAATGGTAAACAAATTTCATCCAATGGTGNAGGCGGGTCGGCATGAGTTCCTCTGAGCGGTATGTTTCTCGTACGTCGCGGAGTTAATGGTAAACAAATTTCATCCAATGGTGTAGGCAGTGGCTGTTGAGCCCCACCTAGGAGCTGTAGAATCTCTAGTTGAGACTCTTTCATTCTACGCATTCGATCTTCTATTGAAAAACCCGAAACACCTTCATTGCCAGGATAGCGTCTTCCAAGGCTGGAAGACGAAGAAGCATGCCGCCATTGGCTTCGTGATTGCTCCCTGGAACGATGGGTGTTGGAGCGGGATGCTCCATTATCACGAACATTGTGTCTNGGACCCGAAACACCTTCATTGCCAGGATAGCGTCTTCCAGGGCTGGAAGACGAAGAAGCATGCCGCCATTGGCTTCGTGATTGCTCCCTGGAACTATGGGTGTTGGAGCGGGATGCTCCATTATCACGAACATTGTGTCTGGTTGTCATGTAGTAGACCGTGTAAGTACTTTAGTTGTGGAATTAAAACCTTCCCACATACGGCGCCAAACTGATGCGTGCTAGAAATTCGCGGCGGTAAAGTAACGGATAGTTGAAAAAACATCAAATTTCGATTAAGAGTCATCCAGAGCTTCGATTTCAGCAAAATTATAGTCAAACTGATCGGCTCGATGAGACGGACCTAATGATATGAAAGTTAGTCTAATCTGAGTCAAACCAAGCCCGGATCAAGTCATTAAACTACCACTGGAGGATTTTCAGAGGCATTTGAGAGGTCAAACGGATGTTAAATCTAGCGAATTTATAGTCAAATCGAGCATCTCGAAAAGATGAATCCAACAAGCCCAAGATTGCTCAATTCCGACATCGTTAAGGCACTCAAATGTCCATCAA
This sequence comes from Phalaenopsis hybrid cultivar, assembly GCA_002079205.1. Lineage (NCBI taxonomy): Eukaryota > Viridiplantae > Streptophyta > Magnoliopsida > Asparagales > Orchidaceae > Phalaenopsis > Phalaenopsis hybrid cultivar. The sequence continues at coordinate 107,354 of JXCR01139201.1, forward strand.
ACGTCATCTGATCAAGGGAAGCTCTTCAGATCGTCCGATCAAAGGCACTCAAATGTCCATCAAACGTTATCTGATCAAAGGAAGCTCTCCGGACCGTCCGATCAAAATGGTTCATATTCCTGCATTAATTGCACTCAAAACACTATAAATAGAGCCCCACCCCTCACATGAGAGGGAAATGAGGCCTAAGAGAGAACTTAAGACTTTGAGAAGGAGCTCAAGTCCAGATCATCCTCGCCATCGTCGTCGACTACCACTAACCGTCGACAACCACTGCCAACCTCTGTCGACCACCGTCGGACACTGTTAATCGCCGCCAGTCACTGCTGACCTCCGTCGACCACCACAGTCCGTCGTCAGCCACCACTAACCTCTGCCGACCATCACCGACCGTCATCGATTGTCGTCGACTACAGTCGATCACCGCTGACCTCTGTCAACCACCGCTTACTAGACGTCATAAGTCGACGTTGTAACGCGAAAAATTAGTAACTCTTTCCCGTTTGTGGGACAAGGGGCATATGTAATCATCAACTTATAGTGGATTTTTACAACTGGGCCAGACCCCGTGATTTTTTTTCCTTTTACGGGTTTTCCACATAAAAAATTTTGGTCTTATCACAACTTGATTCATTTTCATCTAAGTGTATGTTGAATTCTCGTGCAACGCTAAGACGATAATTCATTACTCTACCGCCGCGAATTTTCTAGCACGCATCAAATATAAATATTTAATACTGCACATTTATGCAGTCAAAAAACATATTTGTTTCTTAGAGCTACTTTAGCATTCCATTATTTTCAAGTCAGNCCATCAGTCGACGTTGTAACGCGAAAAATTAGTAACTCTTTCCCGCTTGTGGGACAAGGGGCATATGTAATCATCAACTTGTAGTGGATTTTTACAACTGGGCCAGGCCCCGTGATTTTTTTTTCCTTTTACGGGTTTTCCACGTAAAAAATTCTGGTGTTATCACAACTTGATTCATTTTCATCTAAGTATGTGTTGAATTCTCGTGCAACGCTAAGACGACAATTCATTACTCTACCGCCGCGAATTTTCTAGCACGCATCAAATATAAATATTTAATATTGCACATTTATGCAGTCAAAAAACATATTTGTTTCTTAGAGCTACTTTAGCATTCCATTATTTTCAAGTCAGGTTCATGTTGAGCCTTTATGCTATCAGGCTTGGTGGTATGTATAAACTTGGTGGTAAGTTTGAATTTTGTAGTAGTTATGGAATGGTGGTAGGTTTGAATATTTATTTTGAGATAATTGCATGCACAGTACCTGAAATATTGCTATTTATAAAATCTAGCATCCAGGCAATATTTTGAACTACTAAACCGATATATTTATGAGTGTCACAATCAAACTATTGAGAATTTCATAAAAGATAGAAAATACGGGTTAGGGTTTTATCATAAATTTTAATATTTGAGTGAGAATTTAAAAATGGATGAAAGAGGGTGCTAGATTTGTAAATATCAATGTTTCAGGTGCTATGTATCTAAACAGCCAATTTATTCTAGTATTTCCCTTACCTTATAAATAAAGAGTACTTTGTGATAATAAGCACTTCATACTGCTAAGCATTTGATTTTTTTGAAAATAAAGTGAAATGAAAAAGATTTTTGAGTAATTATCTAAGTATTTTTTGGCCTCCCTCACAATCATAAATAAAGAAAATTTTGTGATAAGCACTTGAATAATGTTAAGCATTTGATTTTTGGATGATGAAGTAAATGAAAATTGTTCTTGAGCAAATCCATTTGCGTTTTCTTCCACCCGAGTAAATGAATTGTTAAGTGTGAGTGATGATGCTCGCAAATGAACTTCCAAGTAAGCAAGATCAAAATCATGACAAAGGACTCCGATGAAAGAAATCTTTTTATAACTTGTTACGTTCAAAATTATTCTAGTTTCGACAGTAGGAATTTCATTTTTATAACTCTATTGTTCTTCGTTCTCCTTTTAGNTCAGTTGTTGAAGTTGCAAGCTTGGAGATGGCATCAACTCGGGTGTTATGCTCCCGAAGTATATGAACGAGCTGACATGTTTCAATTTGGGCTAGAAGTGTTCTTACCAGACTGAGATATTGCACCAGTTGCGAGTTATGAGCGTCAAATTCTCCTACTTGGGATGCAACCAGTTGAGAATCAGTGTAGATAATCATGTTTCGTACTTCACAGTTGATAGCAAGCTTTAATCCAGCGACAAGTGCTTCATATTCAACAATATTATTGATGATTGAAAATTTCAAACGAAGTCCGTACTCCAAAATGTCTTTCTTTGGGGAGATGAGTATTATTCCTGCACCAGCNATTGATAGCAAGTTTTAATCCAGCGACAAGTGCTTCATATTCAACAATATTATTGATGATTGAAAATTTTAAACGAAGTTCGTACTCCAAAATGTCTTTCTTTGGGGAGATGAGTATTATTCCTGCACCAGCTCCTGAGTTTCCAGATGCTCCGTTTACATATAGTGTCCACTGAGATGGTTGTGGAAGAGAAGAGGGTGGTTCATCAGCGGTAGGCACTGTACATTCTACCACAAAGTC
>JXCR01139202.1:0-10373 GCA_002079205.1 Phalaenopsis hybrid cultivar
AATATATCTAGAAGAAATGAAATGCCTCTAAATTTCATATTGGAAGTTGAGATCTTTGATGTCTGGGGATTAGATTTTATGGGACTATTTATTCCTTCATTTGGGAAATTATATATATTAATTATAGTTAACTACATTTCAAAGTAGATTGAAGCACAAGCTTTACCTCGCTGTAACACTAAAAGTGTTTCAAGATTTTTAATGAAAAATATTTTCACTAGATACGAAATGCCTAAGATGATTATTACTGATGGAGGACCCCATTATAGGAAGAAATATATACAGAGATTGGCAGAAAAATTTAATATTATTCATAAAATCTCTACTGCTTATCACCCTCAAACCAGTGGATTAGCTGAAGTTTCTAATAGAGAGATTAAACAAATACTTGAAAAGACTGTAAACCATAGTAGAATAGATTGGTCCACTAGATTGGATACAACATTATGAATTTACAGGACTACTTATAAAACTCTTATTGGAATGACTCCTTAGAAACTGACTTTTGGAAAGACTTGTCACTTACCAGTAGAATTGGAGCATAAAGCATATTGGGCGATTAAAAAATTCAATTATAATTTGAAAGATGTTGGTAAGAAGAGATTGTTACAATTAAATTTATTGGAAGATTTAAGAAATGAATCTTATGATAATGACATAATTTATAAGGAAAAATTAAAGTTATGGCATGATCAAAAGATTAACCAAAAGAACTTTGAACAAGGACAAGAAGTTTTGCTTTACAATACAAGGCTGAAGTTATTCCCTGGGAAATTAAAGTCTCATTGGTTAGGACCCTTTACTGTGACTCAAGGAAATCGTATGAATTGGAAGAATTAAGAAATGAATCTTATGATACGACAGAATTTATAAGGAAAAACTAAAGTTATGGCATGATCGGAAGATTAACCAGAAGAACTTTGAACCAGGACAAGAAGTAGCTAAAGTTATGGCATGATCGGAAGATTAACCAGAAGAACTTTGAACCAGGACAAGAAGTTTTTAGATTGAAGTTATTCCCTAGGAAATTGAAGTCTCGTTGGTTAGGGCCATTTACTGTGACTCAAGTTTACACTTACAGAACTGTTGAAATTAAAGACCAGAAAATGGGAAATAGATTTAAAGTAAATGGACATAGATTAAAACCATATTATGAGGGTAAGCTATTGAAATTGAAGATCAGAAAACGGGAAATAGATTTAAAGTCAATGGACATAGATTAAAACCATATTATGAGGGTAAAAGACCAATTAAAGAGGTTTTAATGATCAATCAACCTGAATGAACCCTAAATAGGTCGGGCTGACGACGTTAAACCAAACGCTTTATGGGAGGCAACCCATATTTATATTTATCTTTATTGAGATTATGGTAATTTTAATTTGAATTTATCGCTAGTTTATAGTAGTATTAAGCTCTACTACTCTTATTTGCCCTTAAAATATCTTAAAAATTGGATCCATAAAGAAAAATTGCGACGCATTCGGACGAGAGCGAAACTGTGAAAGTTTTGCCTTTGGCGTCGACGGTGCCCTCGACAGCGCCGACGGCGGGTTTTTCCGGAGAGTCTAGGCAAAAATGAATACAGAAGCGTGCCAACGCCGCCCTCGACGCCGCAGACGACGAGATCGGTAAGAGGCGGTTTATTGTGTCGGATGAGCAGTTTTTGACGATTTTTGGGCGGGAATAGTCATTTTAAACTCAAAAATTTGAACTTTAGTTCATATTTTCTCCCAAAAAATAAAGAAAAACTCTGTTAATTTCATTGCTATGGCGTCCAATTCCCCTGATGATCCCAGAATGCGAGTTTTCAATCGGCGAAGGTTCATTAGTGCGGAAGCGCAACAAATCTTCAACAAGTTGCTGACGAAGAAAAGATTAATCTAGGAACTAGGATTCGTGAATCGCAGATTGAATAATCCCACAATGGATATAGAAGAAACGATAATGCGGCAAAGATGGGAAGTGTTGTACTACACTACTGCCGCCGTGGTAGTTCCTGTGGTAAAAAATTTTAAGCAAATTTACATGGAATTAACCAAGGAGTTGTTTATGTGTGAGGGAGATGGATTACTTTCACTCCTGCACGGATCAATGAGTTATATATGAAAGAATGTTCCTTTCTGCCACTATTCTAATTTCGTCCCAACGAGAAACCAGATGAATGAAATTTATTATATGCCACTATTTCAATTTTGTCCCAACGAGAGACCAGATGAATGAAATTTACCAGTATGTGACGGACAAAACTGAAGATTGGGAAATGCGAGAGTACGAGTATGTTAGTTTTTCTTCAAAACTTTTGAACCTCGTCTCTAAACACTGACACTTCTTTATTTCTACAAAACTGTTACCGACAATGAAGGTTGGTAACGTTTTTAAAGAAAGTGTCATTTTGAATTATTGCATCCAAAGGGGACTGCCGATCGATATTGGATCTATAATTGTGAAGTTAGTCTTAGGCCTGATCGTTCACGGATCAACTTATGGGCTTGGACACCCTTCAACAATTTTCTCACTTTACAGCCAGTCCCAAGTATCCTATGAAAACTGGGAAAAGGTACTGCTACCTTGGAAACCTTTGGATCCAACTGAAAGATTCCCATCATTTGAAGATGAAAATGGCATGGCTATGATAGTTGATCAATCTTCTCAGAATTCTCTGCCAGTACAACCCTTAGTCCCTGATAATTCTTTGGTGATCCTGTGCCGAATCAAGAAATTGGAAAAGGAGGTACAACATGTAATGAATGCAATTAATAATATCTCTGATTTCTTCGATCATTTAAACTGGAGGATTGAAGAACATTTCGATCATTTGGGACGTTTAGAAGACAGCTTGATACGACTGATGAAGATGATCAAATTAATTGAGGAAGATTCAACTGAAGTATTTCCTTTCTGACCCTTCTACAACCTCTTCTTCCATGTGCAATTAATGAGAGATCTCAGAGGAGAAACGAGCACAGAATCTGACGAGTAGTAGTTCTCATATGTTACATTTATGTTTGTGTGTTTAGATTTGAACTTTATATTTGCTTTGCTTTAGAATTATGCTTAAAGATCTCTGATTAGTTGAGACCTAACATAAAATGTTTTATTTTCAGCGTTTTGAGTGTTGTGGCTTGGATTGCGACGCTGAATTAATGTATTGAGTTTGAGAAATACCTAATTTAGGTTTGTTATGTAATGTTTATTGTATCTCTTGGAATTTATATATAAATGTGTTGTTTTGTTTTGTGAAAGTCTGTATGTGTTAAGTACATCATTTAACTATTTAAAATTATGTTTATAAAGATTGAACGGATATCGTTTAGGCTTAGAATTGATCAAAATTGCAAAATACGGAATTTGGACAAAATCAATAGAGCCTGCCAACAGAGCCCTCGACGCCGCCGACGGCGGGAATTTCCCGAAACTTGGGGTTAAAAATACAATAGAGCGCGTCGACGAAGTCATCAACCCTTCCGTCAACAGGATCGCGAAACTACCTCTTTAACCGTGATTTTGACCGGTCAACCTCCACTATTCATCATCCCCTTCCTCCTAAAAATGCCATTTTTGAATTAGGGCAAGATAGATCTTGGATTGGGAGACGATTTCAAGGCTGTTTCATATGGAATTTGATCTTATTTAGGTAAGAGCTTCACTCCAAGCTAAATATATTTGATTTTCACCATGTATTTCTCCTACATTGAGGAAACCCAAAAATTTGAAAATGTGAAGAAAATCATGGAAGAAATTCGTGAATCTTAATGTTGAACTCTTTGAATTACCATTGGAAGCCATTATTTACATATTAGAAGTAATTTTTGGAAATTTCTTTGATTGATTAGATTAAAAATGGCTCCACATCAAAAGAAAAGGGTTGAGTTCGACAATTCACGCTTCGTCAATGTGATGACTCAAACTCGATTCACTTCGATACTTCAAGAAAAAAAATGTATTCAAGATCGAGCTATTGAGAGTCCAAGAGGAGAAATTGAACAGGTTATTGCCGAGCATAGGTGGGAAAACTTTTGTTACACCACCAATAAAGCCAATGCAAATATGGCGAAAGAATTCTACGCCAATGTGATTTACGCTGAAGATGGAATCGTACAAGTGCGTGGACTTCCTGTTGAATTTACCACCGCCCCCATTAACACTTTTTATGAAGTCCCAGATTCTTACATCTGCCACTATGAATTGTTTAGTACGATGGAAGAACCCCTCAATGATGTGATTAACTTTCTCACTGATGGGAAAGGAACGTGGAAGATAAAGCAGCGAGAAACGGGTAAACTTTTATGCTTCCATGTTAAATGCCACGTCTAAGGCGTGGCACTATTTCATTTCCTCTACTTTGTTATCGACTTACCACTATAGTGAGGTAACTAGAGATAGAGCTATTCTGAATTTCTGTATTCAGAATAACAAAATTATAAATGTGAGGAGAATTATTTTCAAGAATATATTGACTATGGTAAGGAGTGAGACTAGTGGAGGGCGAGGACATCCTGGACTTATTAATATATTGACTACGACAAGGAGTGAGACTAGTGGAGGTCAAGGACATCCTGGACTTATTTATGCACTTTGCCAACTTTCTGGAGTGGAAACTGGAGAGGAAGAGTGGGTTCACCCTATGAAACCCATTAGTAAATCAAATTTGAAAACTTATGTATCCCATGAGAATGGAGAACTAGAAGTAGGAGTCAGGAACCTTCTACAAGTAGAGACGTTCCCTCTACAAGTTACGACCCTCCTCTTCCTCCTAGCTCCCCTATTTTAGCAGATTTGATGAATTAGTTGACCTTGCAGCAGAAGAGCATAGATTTGATAAATGAGAGGATTGGAGGTTTAGAACGCCGACATGATTNAACATACAACTCAGTGAACCCATTAGGACATTCATCCAACCAAGGAAATATTAACTATAGACATTCTTATCCTCAAGGATTCAACAGTAGTACTCAAATTAAGGAGAAGAAGTTATCTATGGAAGAGCTGATATTAAACATGGGTCAATAATTGCAGAACCAATGAAATCAATTACAGATTCAAGGAAATCAATTACAAAATCAAGGATCTGCTATTAAGAATATTGAGAACCAATTAGGGCATATCACTACTGCACTTAGTAACTGAACTATAAGAAATTTTCTGAGTACTGTGGAGCCAAATCCAAAAGATCAAGGAAAAGAACAAGTCAAGGTGATTCAATTACAAAGTGGAAAAGAATTAGAGTCAAGAGTACAAAAAGAAATAGAAACTGAAAAAGAAAAAGTGGATACCGAAAAAGAAAAGGATGAGTGCAAAAAGAAATAGAAACTGAAAAAGAGAAAGTGGATACCAAAAAAGAGAAGGATCATGATTGCAAAAAGAAATAGAAACTGAAAAAGAGAAAGTGGATACCAAAAAAGAGAAGGATCATGAAAGAGTATCCATTCACACCAATGAAAGTTACCGTGGAAAAACCCCCCCCACCATTTCCTAAAAGACTGAAGCAACATAAACAGAATAAACAGTTTTCAAATTTTTTTTAAATTCTTAAGAAGTTAACGGTAAATATTCTCTTCGTAGAAGCTTTAGAGCAAATGCCCAATTTGAAATTTATGAAAGATATTCTGAACAAGAAAAGGAAGTTCACGGATAACAAAAATGTTGCACTTTTTATTAAAGATATTCTAAACAAGAAGAGGAAGTTCTCAGATAACAAAACTGTTGCACTTAGCGAAGAGTGTAGTGCAATTATTCAGAAAATGCTTCCTCAAAAATTAAAAGATCTTGGTAGTTTCACGATACCGTGTGCTATCGGTGAAAAATTCTATGGAAGAGCTTTATGTGATTTGGGAGCCAGCATTAATCTTATGCCTCTATCATTTTCAAAAGACTAGGATTAGGAGAAGTCTCACCTACTTCTGTAATTCTTCAATTAGCAGATCAATCAGTTACATATCCCAAGGGAGTTTTAGAAGATGTGTTAGTAAAAGTTGGCAAAATTATCTTTCCGGTGGATTTTATTGTCTTAGATATCGAGGAAGTTAATGAAATACCTATTATTTTAGGGAGACCATTTTTAGCTACTAGAAAAGCTATGATAGATGTTCAAAAAAGAGAATTAACTATGAGAGTAAATGATCAAGAAGTGACTTTTAAATCTATGAAATACCCTACTGTTGAAAGAGATAATGAATGTTTTCACATGGAAATTGTCGAACATCTACTGAATGAACATTTTAAAGAACATTTCGAAGATAAAAAGTATTTTGAAGAAAAATTCAAAGAAAATGATGAAATTATTTCGGAAAAATTAGAAAATGAAGAATTAGATTAGGTTCAGGAAAGATTTGAAATGTTGGATATGATAGAAAATGCTGATAAGAATCTTTTTCCATCAAAACCACCTGAACTTGAGCTGAAAACATTACCTAACCACTTGAAGTATGAGTTTTTGGAGACTCATCTACATTACCTGTTATTATATCTTCAGAATTAAATGATTTACAAGAACAAAGACTTTTGGAGACTCGTCTACATTACCTGTTATTATATCTTCAGAATTAAATGATTTGCAAGAGCAAAGACTGTTAGATACATTGAAAAAATAAAAGAGAGATTTTGGTTGGACCTTAGCAGATATTAAAGGAATCAGTCCTTCAATCTGTATGCACAGAATTAGCATTTGGTTGGACCTTAGCTGATATTAAAGGAATCAGTCCTTCGATCTGTATGCACAAAATTATGCCAAGAGTTGATCCACAAAGGAGATTAAATCCAATGATGAAAGAAGTAGTTAAGAAGGCAATTTTGTTAAGGGAATTAGTCCTTCAATCTGTATGCACAAAATTATATTAGATGAACAATATAAACCAATTGATCCACAAAGGAGATTAAACCCTATAATGAAAGTAGTAGTAAAAAAGGAAATTTTAAAATGGTTAGACACTGGAATCATATATCTTATTTTATATAGTGCATGGGTAAGTCCAATTCATTGTGTACCGAAGAAAGGAGGAGTGACTGTTGAAACAAAAGAAAATAATGAGTTGATATCTATCAGACAAGTCACTGGGTGGCGCATCTGCATTGATTATAGAAAATTAAAGACTGCCACAAGGAAAGATCATTTTCTCCTACCATTTCTAGATCAAATAGTAGATAAACTTGCTGGGCACAAATATTTTTGCTTTTTAGATGGATATACCGGTTACCATCAAATTCCTATTGCTCCTAAGGATCAAGAAAAGACAACATTTACTAGTCCTTTTGGAACTTTTGCGTTTAGAAGAATGCCTTTTGGACTATGTAATGCACCTGCAACATTTCAGAGATGTATGATGTTAATATTTAGTAAGTTAATTGACGATGGCTGGAAGTATTTATGGATGATTTCTCCATATTTGGAACATCATTTGACGCATGCTTAATTTATCTTGAAAAAATTTTAGAGTTATGCTAAAGAACTAATTTAGTTGTAAATTGGGAGAAATGTCAATTTATGGTTGCAGGAGGAATTGTGCTAGGGCATAAAATTTCGGAAGATGGTATGGAAGCTGACCCTGCAAAAATCCAAGTTATATCTAAACTAACACCTCCTAGTTTGGAAGATGGTATGGAAGCAGACCCTACGAAAATTCAAGTCATATCTAAACTAACACCTCAATGATATGGAAGCATACCCTGCAAAAATTCAAGTTATATCTAAATTAGTACCTCCTACTAATGTAACGAAAATGGTATGGAAGAATACCCTGCAAAAATTCAAGTTATATCTAAATTAACACCTCTTAAAAAATGATATTGAAGTAGACCCTGCAAAAATTCAAGTTATATCTAAATTAACACCTCCTACTAGGTATGGAAACAGACCTTGCAAAAATTCAAGTTATATCTAAACTAACACCTCCTACTAACGTAAGGTATGTAAATGGACCCTGCAAAAATCCAAGTTATCTGAACTAACACCTCCTACTAGTGTAAGAGAAGTTAGAAGTCTTCTTGGGCATGTTGGTTTTTACAGGCCCTTTATTAAAGATTTTTCAAAAGTTTCTAAACCTCTATGCCAACTTTTAGAAAAGGACAAGAAATTTGAATTTACTGAAAGCTGTTTANCATTTGTACCTTTGTTTGTTTTTATGTTATGTAATCTTTTTATGAGAAAAATGAATGAGTATGTAATTGGACTTACATTTAGTGTACTTTGTGGATTGTAATGTGATGTAATGTTTATTTTAATTTTAGTATTTTTGTCTTTTTTTTCGTATTGTGGTTGTGTTAGAAAATATTGTGTTTGTTTTAGTTTTCTACTTGTTTCAAAATTTCACTTCTTAGAAATTCCTCTAAGGATTTATTAGTGTAGAAAGCTCCTAATATTTCAGACCAGGTGAAGTAAAAATTGGAGAAGGCCTGCGGAAATTTCAGAATGATAAAGATGCCTACAATACTGAGGTGTGATTTATATTTATAGTATTTTCTTTCCACCTTTATTTCATATTTAAAAATTTGAGTTTGGGGGAGGGAAGAAAAAGATTAACTATTAGATGTCCTCTATTTCAACATTTTCAAAAATTATTTATATTATTTTATGTAGTAAATTTAATTCAGGTAACTATATTTTTGTAACTATTTAAATATTATGGTAGATTTTTGTAGTGAATTTAATTCAGATAACTATATTTTGTAGATATTTAAAAATTATGGTAGATCAAAATATTTTTGTAATGAAAATTAATTTTGTAACTTAAAATATTTAGTATAAGAGAATAAGACTATAGTTAACTATTTAAAGTAAAAGAAACTATATTGGTGAATTTAATTCAGGTAACTATATTTTGTAGCTATTTAAATATTATGGTAGATTTAAAGAAAATTTTTGTAATGAAAATTAATTTTGTAACATAAGATATTTAGTATAAGAGAATAAGATTATAGTTTATATTTTGTAGATATTTAAATATTATGGTAGATTTAAAGGAATATTTTTGTAATGAAAATTGTAACTATATTTTTGTAGCCATTTAAAATATTATGGTAGATTTAAAGAAATATTTTTGTAATGAAAAATTATTTATAACTTAAGATATTAGTATAAGAGAATAAGATTATAATTAACTATTTAAAGTAAAGGAAACTATATTTTAAAGTATTAAGAATCTGGAATTTCAATTGAGAAGAGAAGATTGGGGCTCAATGATGTAAAAGCTATGAAATACTTATAAGGTAAGAAATGTTTTGAGTTTCAAAATTAGGGAAAGAAAAGTGAAGTTCAAAATCATTAAAAGGCTATCCAGATATAGTAATCCTCACTTGAAAAAGGAAAAAAAAAAAAGATTGAAAACAATCCCTAAAAAGAAAAGAAAAATATATAGGATTGAAAACAATCCAAATAAAAAAAAAAGAAAGAAAAATGAAAGTGAGGAGAAGCTTGAGGATATGGCTAATCAAAAATTGGCTTCACTGACCTACCTAAAGGGTAAACTTAAATACATTCCTGAACTTATATATACGGAATAGATCTTTTTACTAATAGAGTTCTCATGAAATTCTTATCTTTTGGATATTCTAAGTGACTTAATAATGCAATCTATAGTCATTCTTGAAATAAATAGAAAACTAGAACTCTTAAAATTTGATGACTAGATAATCTGATGGATACAGAGTTAATTCAATTACTTTGAAATTTTCCTGAAAAATCTCACTATGATATTTATCTAAATCAAACTTATATTGTTTATGAATTAAAATATTAATGCAGTAGATCATAACTTTTATATAGTACTAAAATTACTTTAGGACAAGTAATAGTTAAGTTTGGGGGATTTTGACCAAAGGAAAATATGTTGAGATTTTCATACCTCTTTTATACTGTTTTTAATGATATTGCACTTTAAAGAAAGGTATTTTTGATGTTTTGTTGCAGGAATGATGAATTAGGGTCAATGGAGCAAAAAGATGCAAAAAGGAGCGAATTTGGAGCAAAAAGGACCAAAATGTGGAGAATCGCACTAGGGCACCGACGGAGCCATCGAGGCCGCCGACGGCGAGCTTTTCCCGAGGCTACAGGATAAATTCTCCAGAAGGCCGCCGACGGCGCCATCGAGGCCACTGACGGCGGGATAGAGGGTTATGTGACATGTACAATGGATAAGGCAGGATTTTGGAGGGGTGTGTAAGCAACTCTTGGGAAAACTCATCCACATCTTTAAAGAGAACATTTTGGCCGAAAATGAAGAGACTTTTGGAGTCCTGAAGGTTAGAAAGGATCCATTGGTGCGTAGAAAGCTTGCTAGAGCGTATAACTGTGAGGAATTCTTCAAGAAATCGTAAGAGTGGAGGGAAAGTGAGAGATTTCTTCCTCCTTGCTACTTTAAAGAGGAATTCTGTGTGCT
>JXCR01139206.1:4943-16505 GCA_002079205.1 Phalaenopsis hybrid cultivar
TTCTCATGAATTCTAACTAGTCTTCTTTATCCTTCTTCTTACAATGAGATATGGTTTTTTGAAGAATTAATATTGTTGGGCAAGGGTTTAAATGTCAATAAATTGTGATGATTCGAACTCTAATTTTCATTTACTTTTTGATTTGACCAATAAAAATGTTAAAATTTGTTGAGAAACATAAAATCCAAAAGGGTTATGCTTTCTACAAAAAGGTAGGAGTCACATTCAATTTCATGAGTGAGAATGCAATCCATGAGGTTGAGTGTAAATAAATAGGGAAATATGTTTTAATCGATGTAGAATTGAAGATTTTATGGTGACATATTAAAATCTTCAATTTAGTCTAGTAGCTTGGAAACTAAAGCGAGAATGTTAGCCTTCAGGGGAGGGAGAAGTTAGAACTCTAGAGTGAGAGCCAATACCCTCTCAACCTAATCAGAGATTTAGAGATCAAACTCTGGATTAGCTAATATTTTTTATGCACTCAAAAGATGGTAAAGAATATGATTGGTCCTATTTGAATGATTTTAATTACTTCACTAACCATAAACTCATTGTAAAGGGAAATTATGCTTCTTCGTTACAAAACTTTGTTTAGTCTTAGTAAGTTTAATTTTGAAGTTTAAAAAATACATTAGTTAACTTAGTTCTTTTAGTTACATTTCATTTAGCTTACATTTATTTACTTTAGATTAGATTTTCTTACTTAAGTTTTTATAGTTTAAATATTGTATTTTACATTATAACCATAAGAGTTTTCATCTCCCTAAACGATTGATACTCAGGACTATATTATAGTTTTTTATTACTTGAGCGATATGTATACTTGCGTAATTATTAGGTTTGACAGCTTAAAGATTTTAAAATATAAAACTATTTATACTGAAGTGATTTTTATTGTGATTGATTTGCATATTTATTAATTGTACTGCCATGTGTGTGTTGTAGTATTGAAAAATATTTATAACGCATACGTAAAAACACTGCATCAAGTTTTTTGCACTATTGTTGGATTTAAATTGACATAAAACACGTAGAAAAATTGCGCACACCATGGGCACATCAAGTTTTTAGTGCCGTTGTCAGGGAGAGAATGGTAAATTACTTTATAATTTAGAAGACTTTGTTTGAACTGAAAAACTTATTAAAAAATTTTAATTTAATTAATATTTTTATATTTTAGTCTATTTTCTTATTTTAATTGCTTATTGTGTTTGTGTATGCATAGTTTAAGATCTAAAGGTTTAGTACCTTACTATTCAGAGTTAGAAAGAACTATTAGAAAAATTCGAAAACAACAAAAAAGAGTTAGAAAATTTGAACAAAATGACTACAAAACTTAAATAATCCAGGAATTGAAAATGAACATCATCAGAGACCTTTAAGAGATTACGCTAATCCTACAATAGATAAAATTTATTTAAGTATACAAAACCATGATGTAGCTGCTAATTCATTTGAGCTTAAACCTGCTATTATCCAAATGATACAAAAGAACCAGTTTGGGGGAACACAAACTGAAGATCCTAACTTCCATCTTGCTAGTTTTATAGAATTGTGTGTTACATTTAAATATGATGGAGTGTCGAATGATGTCGTTAGACTTAGACTTTTTCCTTTTTCATTAAGGGATAAGACTAAGATGTGGTTAAACTCGTTAGCACTTGGATCTATCAGAACTTGGGGAGAATTATCACAAATATTTTTGTTTAAATAGTTCTCATCATAAAAAACTGCTAAGCCTAGAAATGATATCACATCTTTTTGTCAGTTTGAAGGAGAATCAATTTATGAAGCTTGGGAAAGATTCAAAAGAACTTCTTATGAAGTGTATACACCATGTGTTACCTGATTGGTTAATAATTCAAACTTCTTATAATGGATTGGTTGAATCTCTTACATCTATAACTGACGCTATTGCTGGTGGATCATTAATTTTAAAATCATTCAATGAAGCATATTCTTTAATCGAAGAGATGACTACTGATAATTTTCAGTGACCCTCTGAAAGGATAACTCTAAAAAGGGTAGCTAGTATTCATGATTTTGATGCAATATCTAATTTGATTGCTTAAATTACTACAATATCAAAGAAGATAGATCAATATGGAATGAATTATTCTCAGACACCTCATGTGCTTGAGGAAAATTCATTGGGACTAATGATAGATTCTCAATCATCATATGAAACTTTAAATGTAATAAACAATCGAACTAATAAACCTTATTCAAATTATTATAATCCTGGTTGGAAAAATCACCCTAATTTCAGTTGGAGTAATAATAATTATAATGCTCTAAATCCGTAATGGGGGAACAATCCTGCGAACTCATTGGAAAATTCCAACAACTAGGGGGAAAATAACTATAAACCTTATTATTCTTCAGGTTTTAATAGCAATTCACAAAGTAAGGAGAAGAAATTGTCAATGAAAGAATTAATATTGCAAATGGAAGCACAATTACAAAGCCAAGGAGCTGCAATTAGAAACATGTAAAATTAGTTGGGATGTATTGCTACTACACTTAGCAATATACCTCCAAGAATTTTGCCTAGTAATGTTGAAGTTAATCCTTAAGATAAAAAAGAAGAGTAAATCAAGGCTATTCAACTGAGAAGTGGAAAAGATTTAGAGGCAAAAGTTCAAAAAGAGATTGAAGTTGAGAAAGAAGTGGTAGAAAATGAAAAGTCTAGTGAAAATTTTTCATCTTGAATCAGAATATCCTATTAAACCAATGAAAATTATTGTAGAAAGAGAACTACCTCCATTTCTTCAAAGATTGAAGCAGTATAACAGAGATAACCAATTTACAAAATTTTTAGAAATATTGAGGAAATTAAATATAAACATTCATTTTGTTGAAGCCCTAGAACAAATATCAACCTATGTGAAGTTTATGAAGGATATAAAAAAAGAAGTTTATAGATAATGAGATTGTTGCACTTAATGAAGAGTGTAGCGCCATAATTTAGAAAAAACTTCCTAAAAACCTTAAAAATCATGGTAGTTTTACTACTTCTTGTGCTATTGGCGAAAGATTTTTTGGAAAGACTTTATGTGATTTGGGAATCAATATTAATCTTATGCCTCTATCAATTTTCAGAAGGTTCGATTTAGGAGAAATTTCACATACTACTGTAACTCTTGAGTTAGCTGATCGTTCGATTACTTATCCTAAAGGAATTATTGAAGATGTTTTGGTAAAAGTTGATAAATTTATCTTTCATGTGGATTTTATTATGTTAGATATGAAGGAAAATAAAGAAATTCTTATCATTTAAGGGAGACCATTTCTTGTCACTGGAAGAACTTTGATAGATGTGCAGAAAGGAGAGTTAACAATGAGAGTCAGTGATCAAGAAGTTACATTTAATATTACAAAATTAATGAGATACCTAACAAAAGGAATAGATGATGAATGCTTCATAATGGATATTAACGATTATTTAAGCAATGAATATTTCACATATACATTTGAAAAGAAAACCGAAGAAGAACATTTGAAGTATGAAGATGTGAATATCATTCAAGATAAATCTATAGAAGTGAATAATGATAAATTTTATTATGTTTAGCAACAATTTGAATTGTTAGATCATACAGATAATAACAAAAAATTGATTTCTTCGATTGTGAAACCACCTGAATTAGAAATGAAAACACTTCTTACACATTTAAAATATGCCTTTTTAAGAGATTTATCTACATTACCTGTTATCGTATACTATGAATTAACTGAAGCACAAGAACAAAAGTTGTTGGAAACTTTAAGAAGATATAAGAAATCCTTTGGATGTACGTTAGCTGATATCAAAAGAATCAGTCCTTCAATTTTGTATGCATAGAATTTTATTGAAAGAGCATCATGAACCAAAAGCTGGTCTTCAAAGGAGATTAAACCCTATGATGAAAGAAGTTGTTAAGAAAGAAATTTTAAAATGGTTAGATATTGTGCGTAAGCCCAATTCACTGTGTTCCTAAGAAAAAAAGTGTGGCTGTTGTAACAAATGAGAATAATTAATTAATACCAACAAGATAAGTCATTGGCTGACGAATCTACATTGATTATAGAAAATTAAATTCTGTCATCAGGGAAGATCACTTTCCTTTTCCTTTTTTGGACCAAATGTTGGATAGGCTAACTGAGCACAAATATTTTTATTTTTTAGATGGATATATCAGCTATCATCAAATTCTTATTACTCCAGAAGATCAAGAGAAGAAAACATTTACTAGTCCTTATGGTACGTTTTCTTTTCGATGAATGTCCTTTGGTTTATGTAATGCACCTACAATATTTCAAAGATGTATGATGTCAAATTTTTAGTGATTTAATTGAAAAAGGGATAAAAGTCTTTATGGATGATTTTTCTGTGTTTGGAACTTCATTTGAAATATGTCTAAATATTTTTTTGAAAGTTCTAGAATGATGTANATCCTTTGGTTTATGTAATGCACCTACAATATTTCAAAGATGTATGATGTCAATTTTTAGTGATTTAATTGAAAAAGGGATAAAAGTCTTTATGAATGATTTTTCTGTGTTTGGAACTTCATTTGAAATATGTCTAAATATTTTTTTGAAAGTTCTAGAACGATGTAAGAAAATAAATTTAGTATTAAACTAGGAAAAATGTCAATTCATGGTTGCATGAGGAATCATACTTGGACATAAAATTTCAGAAAATGTCATGAAAGTAGATCCGACGAAAATTCAAGCTATAGCTAACATACCTTCACCTACTACTGTAATAGGAGTTAGAAGTTTTTTAGAGCATGTTAGTTTTTACAGGCAATATATAAAAGATTTTAAAAAAAATACAAAGCTTTTATGCCAACTTTTAGAAAAAGATACAAAATTTGATTTTAATCAAAAGTGTTTTAATGCCTTTGAAATGTTAAATGAAAAATTAATTAAAATGCCTCTATAATTGTTTCACCTGATTGGGAGTAACCATTCGAGTTAATGTGTGATGCAAGTGATTATGCAATTGGAGCTATTTTAGGGCAGAGATATGACAAAATTTTTAAAGTTTTATATTATGTTAATAAAACTCTAAATAATGCTCAAATTAATTATATCATTACTGTAAGAGAGTTATTAGCAATTGTTTATGCTTGATAATTTTATGTCATATCTGATTAGAGTTAAATGTGTTGTTCATACTGACCACTCAACTATAAAATATTTGATGCAAAAGAAGGATGTGAAACCAANATAAGAGAGTTATTAGCAATTGTTTATGCTTGATAATTTTATGTCATATCTGATTGGAGTTAAATGTGTTGTTCATACTGACCACTCAACTATAAAATATTTGATGCAAAAGAAGGATGTGAAACCAAGATTAATTAGATGAGTACTTCTGATGTAAGAATTTGATTTTTCGGTAATAGATAGGAAAATATCTGATAATCAAATAACTGATCCTTTATCTAAGCTGGAGTAAGAAGAAACATGTGATCTTAAAAGAGAAATTAATGAAACTTTTCCGGATGAACAATTATATATTGTTAAAAAATGAGAAATATCATAATATGCTGATATTGTGAACTACTTTGTTATCGTGTTTTACCATATGAATTGACAATGCCATAAGAGAGGAAATTTATTCATGATGCAAAATTTTACTTTTAGAATGACCCATATTTATATAAATAGTGTGAAGATTTAGTTATGTAGAAATTTAAAAAAATCATTCAAAAATATCATGATTCTGAATTTGAGGGTCATTTTGGAATTGATAGAACTGTTTATAAAATTTTACAATCTAGATTTTATTGGCCTACTCTATTTAGAGATGTTAATATATATATATATATATAAACATGTGATCAATGTTAGCGAGTATGCAATATTTTATAAGGAAATGAAACGCCCTTAAATTTTACTTTGAAAGTTGAAATTTTTGATGTTTGGGGATTAAATTTTATGGGGTCATTTATACCTTCATTTGGAAATACATATATATTAATTGCAGTAGACTATGTATCAAAGTGGATTGAAGCAATAGCCTTACCTCGATGTGATGCTCAAAGTTTTTCAAAAGTTTTAATCAAAAATATTTTTAAAAGATATGAAATGCCGAGAGTAATCATTAGTGATAGAGGATCTCATTTTAGGAATAAAAGAATTGAAAAGTTGGTTGAAATTATGATATTATACATATGATTACAACAACTTATCATCCCCAAACTAGTGGCCTTGTAGAAGTATCTAATTGTGAAATTAAAAGAAATTAGGAAAAAAATTGTAAATCCAAATAAAATGGATTGATCTGCTAGATTAAATACTGCATTATGGGCTTATAGGACAACTTGTAAAACACCCATAGAAATGTCCTTATATAGATTACTTTTTTTGGCAGACTTTGTCACTTATCAGTATAATTGGAGCATAAAATTTATTCGGCTATTAAGGAGTTTAATTTTAATTAAAAAGATGTTGTTGAGAAAAGATTGTTACATCTGAATGAACTTGAAGAAATTATGAATGAATCTTATGATAATGCTAGGACATATAAAGAGAAAATGAGAGAATGACATGATCATAATATAATAAAGAAGAAATTTTGTGTCTCTTTAAAAATAAGGGGGCTGACGCCTCTCACAGTGTGTGTGTGGGTGTGGATGTTAGGAAAAATGAGAGGAATGCTTCAAGCTCTTAGAATAAGAGTAGAAATGTAGATTTCTACCTTTTTGAGAATATTAGAGAGGGGATTTTGAGAGAATCTGTAAGGAATTGTACTAGCATTGCATGGATCACCAAAAGACTTTGTGGGAGAGATCTTCATCTTTCTTTCAAAAGAAAAAAAAGTATTGTGTTCTTCATTATATTATGATTTTGTAAACACTTATCTAGTGATTTTTTTATGTAATGAAGTTTTTTTTGTGTTTTCTTTCGTGCTTAGTGAGTAGTTTTTCTTACTGTTTCTTTTTGTTTGGAAATAGTGGCNAAGTAATGTGTTCTTCATTATATTATGATTTTGTAAACACTTATCTAGTGATTTTTTTTTATGTAATGAAGTTTTTTTTTGTGTTTTCTTTCGTGCTTAGTGAGTAGTTTTTCTTACTGTTTCTTTTTGTTTGGAAATAGTGGCATGAGAAGATCATGTCGTTGTTTTCATTTTACTTTTTCTTTTGTAATGAGTAGGATTCATGTGTAGGATTTTGGGATGCATGTTAGAAAAGATTTTAATTATAAATATGATGGTTTTTTTACTTGTACTTCATTTACATTGCAATAAGGGTCTGTTATAGTGTTAAAATTTATTGTAATTGCATTAAGATTCGAGAGAGCGATGTAATTCTCAACAAAGTGGAACCACATTTAATTTCATGGATGAAAATATAGTCCATGCGGTTGAGGGCAAATAAATAGGAAAATATACTTTGATGGGCGTAGAATTGGAAATTTTAGGGTGACAGACTAAAATCCCCAATTTGGTCTAGTTGTTTGGAAACTAAAGCAAGATGTTAGCCCTCAGGGGAGGGGGAAGTGGGAGCCAATATCCTCTCTGCCTAATCACAGATTTAGGGACCAAACTCTGGGTGAGCCAATATTTTTTATGCACTCGGCAGNCCCGTTATAGTGTTAAAATTTGTTGTAATTGCATTAAGATTCGAGAGAGCGATGTAATTCTCAATAAAGTGGAACCACATTTAATTTCATGGATGAAAATATAGTCCATGCGGTTGAGGGCAAATAAATAGGGAAATATACTTTGATGGGCTTATAATTGGAAATTTTAGGGTGACAGACTAAAATCCCCAATTTGGTCTAGTTGTTTGGTAACTAAAGTAAGATGTTAGCCCTCAGGGGAGGGTGAAGTGGGAGCCAGTATCCTCTCTGCCTAATCACAGATTTAGGGACCAAACTCTGGGTGAGCCAATATTTTTTATGCACTCGGCAGATGATAACTAATATTATTGCTTCTATTTGACACGTACAATCTTTAATGTATCTCATTCCTATATATTATTCAATTCACTGCATAAGAATAGTAGTTTTTAACATATCAAAATTCTCCAAACCAATTCATCCAAAAATGGTTATCTTTAAAATTAATATTTTCATTTAGGAGTAGTGTTTTAACATAAGGTTTACATTTAGGAGTACCTGTTAGAAAAATCACTTAAATCGATCTTCCAAACTAAGGACTGATAGTAGTAGACTAAAAATAGCCTAAGGGAATTCTTACCTCGCTTTTCTGTGGGATCTATAATGGGGAGTTTTTTTTAAGGAAAATCCTAAATTACTTGAAATGATATGTGCACTTGCGTAGAACCTCTAGTGTGCGAACTATNAATCTTCCAAACTAAGGACTGATAGTAGTAGACTAAAAATAGCCTAGGGGAATTCTTACCCCGCTTTTCTGTGGGATCTATAATGGGGAGTTTTTTAAGGAAAATCCTAAATTACTTGAAATGATATGTGCACTTGCGTAGAACCTCTAGTGTGCGAACTATTTTATATATTTTATAATATATCAATTTTGCATACTAACTACTTAATATAAATTGGGAAGCTAAATTACTGCATAATTTTGGGATATGTTAAGTTTTTACACTGTTACTGAGAATTTAAATTGACATAAAACATGCAGAAAAATAACACACACTAGGGGCGCATCACGTAAAAAAAATGCATAAGAACTCATGTATTTTGTGTTTTTTTTTCAAGTATGTCTTAGCCTCATTCAATATTGGATGATATATGGTGTTGCCCTCTTCTTGTGGTCTTCTCATCTCTCTCCCTAGAGCCTATGATATAGCCTTAGGATTTCTTATTTAACTCTCCTAGAGGACTAGTATTGAGACCCACACTAATTAGGAATTCAAACATCTTTTTGACTCCTTGTAGTCNCAGCCTCATTCAATATTGGATGATATATGGTGTTGCCCTCTTTTTGTGGTCTTCTCATCTCTCTCCCTAGAGCCTATGATATAGCCTTAGGATTTCTTATTTGACTCTCCTAGAGGACTAGTATTGAGACCCACACTAATTAGGAATTCAAACATCTTTTTGACTCCTTGTAGTCTCGTAGGGGCGGTTGCATATACTCAACATTTCATTGAGTTAATTAAAAACAACAATTTAAACTCAGGTCGAGTTTCTATAAAGATAGGAGCAACCTTAGGGAAACCATTTGTGACTTAAACACTCATGAACACTACAATTCTCTGTGCCCTTGTCACCACTTCCCCCATCTCCATCGGCTTCAACTCACCTCTGGTAAGTTACGGTAAGCTGCTTTCCTCCCTCTCGGCTATAAAATTCCCTCTGAAGGAGGAATTGGGGGATTGTTGAAAATTAGTGGGTGGATTGACACTCGTTTGGCTGCCAAATTTGGGCCTTCGCCTGGTGTTCCCGAAACCTCTCTGTTCAGGGCTTTGTGGTGTTCGTTTCTCTTTTTCATTCGGAATAGTAAGGGTTCTCTCCTTCTTCTTCCCGTTTATGTAGTTGATTAATGGAATCCAGTATTCAACAAGAGTTCTTTTCATACATATCTTAGTGATTTCCTCTTTGATTTCAATGGGGAGTTTTAATCCTCACTTCTCCAACTGACTGTTTCATTTATATTTGTTCAATGTGCATACTAAGCATCTTAAAGCTTGGATCCAGTGTAAACTTCCGGGCTCCAATTTTATTCGTATTACCTTGCATTTCTTGGATGATCTATGTTTCGAAATGTATGAATGGCAACAGAGATTCTTGTTTCATTAACTGATGTGCAAAAAAAAAAAATGAAGAACAAAAAAAAAGGAAGGAGCTCTACATCTTTGTTTGCATTTTAGCATGGAAAATATTTGTTGGGAGGTAAATGATTTGTCACCCACCTGATTCTATTGCTCCAGATGATTGTTTAATTTAGGATTTGAATGGCTCTTTGTTGGTTTTGTCATTTGAGCATCCAAATGCAAACATTACGATGCTCTAAATGGTCATTTAATTCAGGATTTGAACGCATTTGTGCTGGTTTTGTCTTTTGAGCATCCAAATGCAAACATTCTGATGCTCTAAATGAACATTTAATCAGGATTTGAATTCATCTTTGCTGGTTTTGTGTTTTGAGCATCCAAATGCAAATATTACGATGCTCCAAAAGATTGTTTAATTCAGGATTTGAACACATCTTTGCTGGTTTTGTGTTTTGACCATCCAAATGCAAATAAGACGATGCTCCAAATGATCATTTAATTCAGGGTTTGAATGCCTCTTTGTGGGCTTTATGTTCTTTTAGGTTTAAAGTTGTTGTCTTTATTGTTTTACGACATTAATCAGTTGAGGGTTTTTTATCACTATTCTTTTTATTCCTGTGTGAGTTGCACTTCACTTCATTTTTCATACAAAATCACATGGCCACCTTAAGAATCATAAAGAAAGGGCAGATTTACACACATACCGTTCAACTCTTACGTATTTGCAAAGCCAATACTAAAAGTTTAATTAATTTTTTATTACATTTATAACAAATAAATTTTAATATATGAGTGCAGTTTTTCTTATCATGAATCACAAAATATTTTTATGTGTTATGCTTAAAGGTTTGATTAGTTCCTGATCTCCATTGTATATACATACAATGCAATTGGGATGATTGTATGCACTAGTATTTTGGTTTCTTTATCCTGAAGTAGATACGTGCACATGCTCCGATTTTAGTTTTCTTGTCTTTAGAGCAAGTGTATACATATACATCTTGGCTTCTTCATCCTGAGGCAAACACTTGCATGTGTAGATTTTGTTCATCTTTATGTGTTTTATACACAATACTTGATTTCTTAGCTGTTTAAATGGTTTCGATGCTACTCTTCATGTCCAGAATAGTTAGTGTATATTGTATGGTACTTTGGGACCTCTATCATTTGCTGAAGTTGGTTCTTATTGCATAAGTTGGAAGAGTTGGGTGCTATTTTGGCTCGATATTTTCACTATTTTGACCCAATATTTTTACTATTTTGGAGAAGAGTTGGGTGCTATTTCGGCTCGTTACTGTTTTGAAGAAGCATTGGGTGTTTTTTTGGCTCGATATTTTCACAGTTTTGACCAAATTTTTTCACTGTTTTGGAGAAGGGTTGGACGTTGTTTTGGCTCGATATTCCTGCTGTTTTTTTACCCAATATTTTTACCATTTTGGACCAATATTTTCACTATTTTGGAGAAGATTTGGGCGTTATTCTAGCTTGATATTTTTATTGCTTTAACTCGATATACTTGCCAGTTCGGTTCTTTCATTGTAAGGTACGTATGGCTTGGGAGCCTTGCCTTCCCTTCCTTTTCCCAATTCAAGCCTTAAAGATGATTCCTAATTGCTTTAGATTTCTGGAAGCTGAGGATATTTTGGCATGGTAAAGCATAATTGTTCTTGATTAAATTCACACCTGATTTAGGATATTGCGCGATAGCTTGTCAGAATTAAATAGTTAAGCTTGCTTGGAATGATAAGTTTGCTTGTTTTGATTATGAATTGCTGGATGTGGGGCATGAGGTTTCTTTTACTGAATGTGAAAAGCTAAAGCGTTGATTTTAAATATGTTAATACATAGGAATTAAGTA
>JXCR01139206.1:19367-30696 GCA_002079205.1 Phalaenopsis hybrid cultivar
TTAAGTATTAATTGATATGTTGCATATAGTTTATTCAGCATATTTTATTGCTCCAATTTATATTTGCACTTTCAATATAATTTTCAGTTCATACAAATGGGAAGCTGAGAGATGGGAGATTAACTGCAAGTTGGGAGTGAGATATTAAGATCATATTTTGTTATTTTTGTTTGAGGAAAATTGAATTAGGCAATTGACCCACAATTATTTTAACAAAGATGGTTGGACAAATTTAATGAAAACTGAATGAGAGTACCATGAAACAAAACTTAAAAATAAATGAGATCAACTAAAGAAATATATAAAATTATATAAAGAGCTTAAGCGAGGATCTACTGGACTGGTTTGGGATCTAAAAAGAAGAACAATTTATGCACCTGATGAATGGTGGAAAGAAAAAATTTAGGTAATCAGTGTACTTACATATTCTTATTTAGTTTATTCATAAAGTTNCAATTTATGCACCTAATGAATGGTGGAAAGAAAAAATTTAGGTAATCAGTGTACTTACATATTCTTATTTAGTTTATTCATAAAGTTTATTGTATACATTGATTATTTTAAAAAAAAAATCAATTTTAAACAGTAGGTTGTCCCAAATGTAAAGAAATTTCAGTAATGCAGAGAAAAGCTTGATTTGATGTTTATGGGTGTGGTTGCTACGAATACTTATGCATGGACACTCAACCAAGGTTTTAGAGATGTAGATACACATGGGGATTATGAAAATTGGTTACACAATTTATCTTGTGGAATACCCCTCATAGAATAAAGAAAAATATCGTGCACGAAGTTTGGACGCAATTTTGCATCCGTACTCCTGTAAAGCAATGTGCCCCATTTCATATCATTAAAAATGTTAAAAATACAATCCTGCTCAAAAACCGCCTGGAAACTTTAAAAAAAATGTGCACTGTTTAAAACCTGACATTATTCATAACCACTCACTGTTCAAATTTTTTCTCGACTATGTTTTCCTTTTGTCTAGAGTAAAGGCAATATTCCTCTGCTACTTTCGAATAACAACACAACATTGCGTTTTTGAAAATGGAATACGGAGATTTCAGTGACAATAACAGAACATACGCGGGTTTCACTGCTTTTAAGATTGTAACATTCATGTATTTTTGGTTAATAGATTTTGTTTGTAGTTTCACTTAACACGACTTCTGATTTGGATTTCTACTGTTTTACCCAAACCTAGTTGTTTTTAAGCTTTCATTTGTTTCTTTCACGAGAGGAGCAATATTTAATTCATTTATGAGAAAAAATAAAACAAATAAAAGACAAATTATGACCATGATATAATCACAAGGCCACGGGTAGTACCATGGTAATACCACCATAATATCATATTAATATCACCATAATACCATAATAATATCAAAACAAACACAATAATATAACCATAATATNTTCATTTGTTTCTTTCACGAGAGGAGCAATATTTAATTCATTTATGAGAAAAAATAAAACAAATAAAAGACAAATTATGACCATGATATAATCACAAGGCCACCAGAAGAATACACAAATTATAAGGGTAGTACCATGGTAATACCACCATAATATCATATTAATATCACCATAATACCATAATAATATCAAAACAAACACAATAATATAACCATAATATTACTAGAATACCACAATAATAACTCCTGAATATCGAGAATAATAATAGAATACCGTCATAATATCATAATAATATTAATATAATATCACAATAAAACTACTATAACACCAACTTAATATGATAAGAATTGCACTAGAATATCATCATAGTACAACAATTATTATCAATATAATACTATAAGAATATTACAAGAATATTGCCAAAATATTACACAAATATCACTAGAATACCACTGCAAATATACCACCAGAATACCATAAGAGTATTTAGGTTCTATTATGGTGGTTTTCTGTTGATGTTATAGTGATGTTATTGAGTTATTATGGTGGTATTCTTGTGTTATTCTCGTAGTATTTTAGTGGTATTTTCATGAAAGTGTCATTATTCTAATGATATTCTTGTGGCATTCTTGCGATGTTATAATTCTATTATTGTGGTATTATGGTGATATTTTGGTGACATTTAAATGATTTTTTAGTGATATTCCAATGGCATTTTTGTGGTACTCTTGTGGTATTTTGGTGATATTTTGGTGGTATTCTAGTGTTTTTCTCGTGGTAATTTGATTTGTATTATAGTGATGTTTTGGGTTATATTGTGATATTCTTGCTGTATACTAGTTATATCTTGATGGTATTTTATTTATTTAATGGTGNGGGTAGTACCATGGTAATACCACCATAATATCATATTAATATCACCATAATACCATAATAATATCAAAAC
The DNA here is from genome assembly GCA_002079205.1 of Phalaenopsis hybrid cultivar. NCBI lineage: Eukaryota > Viridiplantae > Streptophyta > Magnoliopsida > Asparagales > Orchidaceae > Phalaenopsis > Phalaenopsis hybrid cultivar. The sequence goes on from JXCR01139206.1 coordinate 21,730, forward strand.
AAACACAATAATATAACCATAATATTACTAGAATACCACAATAATAACTCCTGAATATCGAGAATAATAACAGAATACCGTCATAATATCATAATAATATTAATATAATATCACAAGAAAACTACTATAACACCAACTTAATATGATAAGAATTGCACTAGAATATCATCATAATACAACAATTATTATCAATATAATACTATAATAATATTACAAGAATATTGCCAAAATATTACACAAATATCACTAGAATACCACTGCAAATATACCACCAGAATACCATAAGAGTATTTGGTTGTATTATGGTGGGTTTCTGTTGATATTATAGTGATGTTATTGAGTTATTATGGTGGTATTCTTGTGTTATTCTCGTAGTATTTTAGTGGTATTTTCATGAAAGTGTCATTATTCTAATGATATTCTTGTGGCATTCTTGCGATGTTATAATTCTATTATTGTGGTATTATGGTGATATTTTGGTGACATTTAAATGATTTTTTAGTGATATTCCAGTGGCATTTTTGTGGTACTCTTGTGGTATTTTGGTGATATTTTGGTGGTATTTTAGTGTTTTTCTCGTGGTAATTTGATTTGTATTATAGTGATATTTTGGGTTATATTGTGATATTCTTGCTGTATACTAGTTATATCTTGATGGTATTTTATTTATTTAATGGTGNGCGGCATGAGTGGGATAAATGGGTCTCACACTCATAAACTTCTACTCGTTCCAGTGTATGAATCTCTGAGAAAGTTTGTACGGTTGGAGGATTTCCATGATAAGAAAATTATTGGGCTAGAATTAATTATTAAGATTTTATCAGGATGAAAATCAAAATTTTGGAATTTATTTTGATATGAGTGTAATACATACATACCACATAACCCTCAAATCTTTGATATCACATGAAAAGTATCACTAATATTAGTTTTTTTTTTTGGAGATTTAAATAGCTACCATACAAAGTTTCTGTGTATTAACATCTCATCTATCTAAACTTCAATTTTTACCTACATACCACTCAACAAATTCTGAAAACATAGGAATTTGTATGTAAAAATTGAAGTTTGGATAGTTGCTATGTTATATATAAGAACTACGTGGTAAGTATGTTATTTTATTCACGTAAATATCAACATTTTAGTGTTACATACGTAATTACGTAAGAAATATGTGGTATGTATGCAAATCTGAAAAAATAAGTTTAATGATTTTGAGATTTGTCCTGATAAAAAAATTTATGGAGATTATTTTCGCTCAATTTTCTTTCATAGTCCAAGACATTAAATTCAACCGACAAACAAATACAATTTGATGATATTCAAAGGCATGGAAACCTATTCAACACTGGAACATCATAAAGTAATTTTAGTAACTTTATTGCAAATAAAAGTACAATTATGCTACTTATATGTTATGGAGACATACAATTTGGGTTATGTTAGCTGGGACATATAGTTTTTTTTTCAATTATGCCTGGACAATGTCCCACCAATCCGCTAATACAATGGCGTGGTGAGATACACTCCAACATCTAGACGTATAAATTGTTTTCTCTTTTACCACGGGGTTATAGTGGTGTATGTTATTTTCTTTTGCATTTGTTGTTGTTCTTTTTTTTTTTTTTTTTTTTTTTTTTTTTTTTTTTTTTTTTTTTTTTTTTTTTTTTTTTTTTTTTTTTTTTTTTTTTTTTTTTTTTTTTTNAGCGCTTGAACTTATTTGTTGGGCTATCATTTATAAAAGTTCTTAAAGTTCGCTAATCTCTATCTCTCTCTCAATGGTTTAAAGTCATTGGATTAAAATTTGAGTTTACAATCCCTATTTTGTTTTTAACTATATTTCAATCTATCGACAGATAGAACAAAAATATTGATATCTTTGAAGTGCAAAAATCAAATTAACAAATTTGTATAATTTGTAACATTTTATGATATTTGAAGCCAATTTTGANGCCTTTCCTACCTCCATCTTCATCGCAGCTTTCTTCTTCTTCTTCTTCTTCTTCTTCATTTTCTTCTTCTACACTGTTCTTTGTCTTTTGGAAATGGCTTTGAAGAAGACGAGCAAGTTGTCGCAAGCGGCGGTTTTGAAGCAGATACTTAAGAGATGTTCNGTTCTTCCCTTCATATCCATCGCAGCTTTCTTCTTCTTTTTCTTCTATACTGTTCTTTGTCTTTGGGAAATGGCTTTGAAGAAGACGAGCAAGTTGTCGCAAGCGGCGGTTTTGAAGCAGNTTTCCTCCCTCCATCTCCATCGCAGCTTTCTTCTTCTTCTTCTTCATCATTTTCTTCTTCTACACTGTTCTTTGTCTTTGGGAAATGGCTTTGAAGAAGACGAGCAAGTTGTCGCAAGCGGCGGTTTTGAAGCAGATACTTAAGAGATGTTCGAGCTTGGGGAGAAAACAGGGGATGGGTGGTGGAGGAGGGGAAGAGGAAGGGCTGCCTCTTGATGTTCCAAAGGGGCACTTTGCAGTTTATGTGGGCGAGAAGAGGAGCAGATTCATCGTCCCCATCTCTTTTCTAACTCACCCTGAGTTTCAAACTCTGTTGCGGGCTGCTGAGGAGGAGTTTGGTTTTCACCATGATATGGGCCTCACGATCCCCTGTGAGGAAGTTGTCTTCCGTTCCCTGACTTCCATGCTGAGCTAACGAGCGGAAAAATTCTTGGGTCTTCTTCTGTCTCCGTGATGCTATTCTGCGGAATAGCGGAAGGGAGAAGACTGCTTCATGATTTCTTCTCTGTTTTCCCCTGTTTCGGATATATTAGTGTTTTATTTTTCTATTTTTTAAATGATTTGTGGACGGTTTTTAACTAATTAGCTGAGGAGATTGATTCTGGGTTGGATTTGTAAATTGCAGGTGGCGTGTGGTTTTTGCGCCCTGTGAGATGTAATATGGGAGTAAAAGAGTTGAAAAATCATTCTCCTCTTGTTATTTCTCAGTTTTCTATCTCTCTCTGTTTTGAGCTCTGTTTTCTTTTAGGTGATAAGGTTGTGAATTTGTGAAGACTTGTAAGGTAGTAATTTGTTTTCATTGATATTGAATATTGGTTGAAATTATATTGATGTGAAATTATTGTTATGTAATTACACTTTCATCCATTTAATGGAGCTTTCAGTTTCTTAATTATTTGATTATGGCCAACTTCAGTCCTCATTTTTTTTTCAGCTCTGTTTGCTTGCAGTAGATGGCAAATTTAAAACTGTTACTATCATGTAATTTATTATTTTCATTTGTATTTATTTTATTATTATGATTACGTATGATTTAAGCCAGTTTTATGGTATTTATATGACTGGTGTTTGATTAATAATTTGAAAATATAAATGATTTGATTTCACCTATCATGTAATGAGAATTCGGATTGAAATTTGACTAGATGATTGAATTCTTATCTCATTTTAGATCCTCTTTTTATAACACATTAAATATTGATTTGATTAGTGGTTAATGAAGGTGGTTAGTGTAAGAATGAATGGGATTAGTCAATGATTAATTATGTTGGATGATTTGGAGGATCGAATATCTAAGCAGGTGTTTCGGTTAGTTTAAAATGGGAAATGGATGTAGGTTGAATAATTTAAACAGGCTTTATTTGATATGGTTATGGAGCATGTGCTACGATGTGGAGGGTTTTGATACGTACCATCCAACTAATTCATATGTAATTTTAATTTTATTAAAAATTTTACATTCAAAGCACTTACTTTTTATGTATTCAGGCATCTAACACCAAAACTTCAATCTATATATATTAGTGTATTTTATTTTATTTTTAATTAAAATTGTGATATTTTTTTAAGTATTGTACATCTTAAATATGTTAACATTTAAGAGTACAATAAAAGAAAGCCCATCAACAAAAAATCATGAGGCCTATGACTTGATCGATGCAACCGTTCGAGCCTAGGCCGAAACTGACTAGATGTAGCTGTCTAAGCCAAGGTAGAAGACGACTTAATAGAATTGTTTGAGCTAAAGCCAAAACCAACCGAGCTACGCGTATGACAAAAAGACGACCAAACAATCCAAGCCTAAACCTTCAAATTGAAACGAGACAAATAGACAATTGAGCCAACCACTGCAAGAAAACAATCCAAATGCAATTGCCTACCTTCCATTATGTGGAAAGATGTACTTCCATAATATCTCCAACCGTCACAGACATCCCCCAGGTTCTTCATCAGAGATAAAAAAGTAACAATGCAACAAAGTGTCTTATAGTCATTCGTCAAACTCACCTCGTTGACTGGTTAGCTATCTATCAGGTTACAGTAGTTCAGTCTCTACTCGATAGTCCATTGTCGCTCTGCTGATAGGAGTTCCTCAGCGGAGATTGAAGATTGAATTTCAGACTAGATCAATTGATCGACAATGCTTACTAAGGCTAACAAACCAAATTAGTTTTGTTGACGAAACCAATCGAGCTCAGCTAATCAAAAACATCGAATAAACCTAGCTGACCAATTTGGCTTTGTCGAGCCGAATCCGAACAAGCCCAACCAAACGAGCTAAAGTAGCCATGCAATAGCCTCGTGTATGTAAAAACCTAGAATATCTTGTATAACACTCATTAAAGTAAGTGCATAAAAGGTAATATCATCGTATTCCACTCTCTCCCCTATAAATAAATAGATCACTCCATGCCCAACTTATAGCCAAAATTATCCAAAGAGATAGGGAAATGTCAACACAATTGATACGCTCTGGGTCTCGTATTCTCTACTTTGTTACACTCTATTCCTTAAAATGTGGAATAAATTGGGGTTCACGGATAAATCAAGATTCAAAATGTATATAAATCATTTGGATGGTATATATATGTAAAAAAATAAAATGTGCCGTAGATATATTAATATAGTATATAAAAATTTGGTGTTATGTGTGGAAATGCCCCACTTTAATTCTATATAAATAATATTGTAAAGTTGTACTTTCACCTTTTAAAAACTAAAAAATCTATATAATTACGTGGCATTAGAGCTTTGAATTTTATAAATATAAAAACTAAAATTTGGAATGTATAATTCATAATAATTAGATGGTATGTATGTTCACACCCTGATTTGCGGTTCATATCTATGAAATTGTGAGGATGTCCTTATCCGTGAATTGGTAAAAGGATAAAAATAAAGGGGGTTAAAAATAACTTTGTCCCTCAGCCACTCATGGTCCACGTGCTACCATCGTGGATAATAATAACCTCTTTTGCGGAGGACCAAACCATAGAATGTCGAAATTTCCTCTATAAATTTGACGGCGAGCGAAGAAAGCTGCCAACCAGGGCGAAACTAATAAATAAGAATCCCCTTTTTGTTCTCTTCTCTTCTCCATCTGCNCTAATAATAACCTCTTTAGCGGAGGACTAAACCATAGAATGTCAAAATTTCCTCTATAAACTTGACGGCGAACAAAGAAAGCTGCCAACCAGGGCGAAACTAATAAATAAGAATCCCCTTTTTGTTCTCTTCTCTTCTCCATCTGCTTCTCCTTCCAAAATCCCACCACCGACTTTTCCCAATGTCAGGCGCAGACAATTCACCGTTCCCCTCAGACGTGTCCAATGGGCAGAAGCCGACAACATGGAGGAGACCATGTAATGAGCCAATTACGAATCAGTCGTCAGCCAATATTGGATCCGACGTGCTGTCATCACTCCCTGACTCGATTAGATCTTCTTCCCAATGTTCCTATTCAAATGCTGCTCCCCCGATTCCTCTCANGCCATGTAATGAGTCAATTACGAATCAGCCGTCAGCCAATGTTGGATCTGACGTGCTGCCATCACTCCCTGACTCGATTAGATCTTCTTCCCAATGTTCCTATTCAAATGCTGCTCCCCCGATTCCTCTCACTTTGAATCACAATTCTTATACCAGCAACAATGCTCGTGTTTTTCCAAATGATTTACCTTCGAACTCGCTATGTTTGCCAAATGGGGGCCAGAAACCTTATTACAAAGAGGAAGTCAACAATGTAAATTTCAGTCGAGATGATACCCACANGCAATGCTCGTGTTTTTCAAAATGATTTACCTTCGAACTCGCTATGTTTGTCAAATGGGGGCCAGAAACCTTATTACAAAGAGGAAGTCAACAATGTAAATTTCAGTCGAGATGATACCCACAGCCAAGGCAGATGTGGTTACCTGTACAATCAGGATCTTCATCATGAGCAGTGGTCGAACTCTTATCAAGGTTCGACTGGTTGTATGTTTCTATGCATGCAATTCCCTGGAGAGCAACCGCGGTATTATATGGTTCTGATGATTTATCCGCCTATGCATCCGACGTTCATTAGTAATGTCATTCCCTTCAATTGGTACAGTACTTATGTAGTCCCCNCTCTATGCATGCAATTCCCTAGAGAGCAACCGCGGTCTTATATGGTTCTGATGATTTATCCGCCTATGCATCCGACGTTCATTAGTAATGTCATTCTCTTCAATTGGTACAGTACTTATGAAGTCCCCAATGTCATACCAGGTAGGATTCTATCGTCATTTTTTAAATTAAATTACAAATCAATTTCTAAGGTTTTTGTTTAAATATTCTTATCTGGTTTTGCAAATTTTCCTTTGAATGCATATAATAATTCAGTCTATCCGCAACTTCAATATTTGTGCGGGCCAAATTTTATCCATTATCAAGGATTTTATGCAGCGCTACAATCAAATTTTTCTTTTCTGCTGCTTAATCTACGAGCTAACTTGCGAAAACAGATTGAGTACTATTTCAGGTATGCTTGCTATATTGTTGTTTTTAAATTTTAAATGTGTCGATAATATTTATTAATATTATGTTGCACATATTATGATTTCTGCAGTTCGGAGAATTTGTACAAAGATTATTACCTGAAAAAGCAAATGGATGATCACGGTTGGGTTTCAGTAACTTTGATTGCACAGTTTAGGAGAGTGAGTAATTTTGGTTTTTTATTATTTATTATGCCTAGTTTGGTCTTTTTTAACTTCTAAAATCCTTATGAAATTATTTATTGTCATATTATATAGGTTCAAGGATTAATGAAGGAAAAACAATCCATATATGATTCTTTCAAACTCTGGAGCTTCATGGAAATGCAGGTAAATATGAATAATATTTACTTAAAATTAATAGCTTACATCTAAGATATTTTTTTTGCAATAAAATGATTTTTCTTATAGAGTTTGGGATAATTATTACCGTAATTATTATCTCTTTTTTATTGTGAGTTCAGTCTTAGAGATTACTTGTTGTTGTATTGCAGGTTAAGCTGTTAGCCGACGATATCCAGTTCATATTGGATTCCTTAAGGCCTTCATATTCTGTAGAAGTGCAGGTAAATAATATTTAATTATTGCATTCAATTCTACATTTTTGCATTTTTTCCATGAAATTGAAAACTAAATAATATGAATCATAAGGATTAGAAGAAGAAATTTGGTTACAATATTTTGTGCAACATAATATAATATTTTCATGTACATTTTCATACTCCTATTTATAAAAAGAACTATTGCATTAAACATTTTGATTTGCAAGAAGAATGCATGTTTCAATTCTATAATTTATTAAACAAATTTTTATTTACATGCAGGGTAATAAAGTGAGAAAACGACATGAATGGGATAAATGGATATCACACCCATAAACCTCTACTCGTTCTAGTGTATGAATCTCTGAGAAAGTTTGTGCGGTTAGAGAATTTCAATGATAAGAAAATTATTGGGTCAAAATTAATTATTAAGATTTAATCAGGATGAAAATCAAAATTTTTGAATTTATTTCGATATGAGTGTAATAGATACATACCACATAACCCTCAAATCTTTGATATCACATTAAAAATATCACTAATATTAGTTTTTTTTTTTTTTTTTGAGATTTACATAGCTACCATACAAAGTTCTGTGTATTAACATCTCATCTATCTAAACTTCAATTTTTACCTACAGACCACTCAGCAAATTCTAAAAACATAGGAACCTGTATGTAAAAATTGAAGTTTGGATAGTTGTTATGTTATATATAAGAACTAGGTGGTAAGTATGTTATTTTATTCACGTAAATATCAACATTTTAGTATTACATATGTAATTACGTAAGAAATATGTGGTATGTATGCAAATCTGAAAAAATAAGTTTAATGATTTTGAGATTTGTCCTGATTAAAAATTTTATGGAGATTATTTTCGCCCAATTTTCTTTCATAGTCCAAGACATGAAATTCAACCGACAAACAAATACAATTTGATGATATTCAAAGGCATGAAAACCTATTCAACACTGGAACATCATAAATTAATTTTAGTAACTTTATTGCAAATAAAAGTACAATTATGCTACTTATATGTTATGGAGACATACAATTTGAGTTATGTTAGCTGGGACATATAGTCTTTTTTCAATTATGCCTAGACAAGGTCGCACCAATCCGCTAAAACAATGACGTGGTGAGATACACTCTGACATCTAGACATATATATTGTTTTCTCTTTTATCACGTGGCTATAGTGGTGTATGTTATTTTCTTTTGCATGTGTCGTTTTTTTTTTTTTTTTTGATGATTTTGAGGGCAATTTCTTAGAATATTTTTATATGCTAGCCCTTGAACTTATTTGTTGGGCTATCATTTATAAAAGTTCTTAAAGTTCTCTAATATTTATCTCTCTCTTGATGGTTTAAAGTCATTAGATTAAAATTCGAGTTTACAATCCCAATTTCGTTTTTAACTAGATTTCAATCAATCGACAGATAGAACAAAATATTGATATCATTGAAGTGCAAAAATCAAATTAACAAATTTGTATAATTTGTAACATATTATGATATTTGAAGCCAATTTTGATATCTAATTATTTTCAATTAATTGTTGAAATTTAATATATATATATATATATATATATATATATATATATATATATATATATATATATATATATATATATATATATATATATATATATATATATATATATATATATAT
>JXCR01139206.1:39580-88445 GCA_002079205.1 Phalaenopsis hybrid cultivar
TAATTTCGTGTTAGATAAATAAATATAATGTATAAAAATATGGTGGTATGCGTCGAAATGCCCAACTTTTATTCTATATTAATAGTATTGTAAGGTTGCACTTCACCTTTTCAAATATAGAATATCAATATTTTTAAGTTGCATTAAAGCTTTGAGTTTTATAAATAAAAAAAGTAAATTTTGGGATATATTTAGATGGTATGTATGTAAAGACCCTGATTTGCGGTTCGGATTAGGCGCAGATTTAAGTTCTATGAAATTGTGAGGATGCCGTTATCCGTGAATTGGTAAAAAGATAAAAATAAAGGGGGTTAAAAATAACTTTGTCCCTCAGCCACTCATGGTCCACGTGCTACTATCGTGGCTAATAATAACCTCTTTTGCGGAGGACCAACCATAGCATATCGAAATTTCCTCTATAAATTTGACGGGGAACAAAGAAAGCTGCCAACCAGGGCGAAACTTATAAATAAGAATCCCTTTTTTGTTTTGTTCTCTTCTCCATCTCCTTCTCCTTCCAAAATCCCACAGCCGACTATTCCCAATGTCAGGCGCGAACAATTCATCGTTCCCTTCATACGTGTCCAATGGGCAGAAGCCGACAACATGGAGAAGACCATGTAATGAGTCAATTACGAATGAGTGGTCAGCCAATGTTGGATCGGACGTGCTGCCATCACTCCCCGACTCTATTAGATCTTCTTCCCAATGTTCCTATTCAAATGCCGCTCCCCCGGTTCCTCCCACTTTGAATCATAATTCTTATACCAGCAGCAATGCTCGTGTTTTTCAAAATGATTTACCTTCAAACTCGCTACGTTTGCCAAATGGGAGCCAGAAACCTTATCACAAAGAGGAAATCAACAATTTAAATTTCAGTAGAGATGACACCCACAGCCAAGGCGGATGTGGTTACCTGTACAATCAGGATCGTCGTCATGAGCAGTGGTCGAACTCTTATCGAGGTTCCACTGGTTGTATGCCTCCATGCATGCAATTCCCTAGAGAGCAACCGCGACCTTATATGGTACCGATGATCTATCCGCCTATGCATCTGACGTTCATTAGTAATGTCATTCCCTTCAATTGGTACAGTACTTATGAAGTCCCCAATGTCATACCAGGTAAGATTCTATNATTTATTCTCCCTTTCTCATAAAATGATCTCTCTATTTATAAGGGAGATAGTACAATAGGTGATATTAAATTTCTACCTTTGCTTTAATGGGGTTTTCATAAGATATTTTACATATGCGAGCCTATTGCTCGACTGCTCCATGACCGGGTCGACTGACCTTTCATGATTGATAAGGCCAGCTCGATCACTTGACTAAGTCGACACAAACGATCAACTGGATACAGTTAGCTTCNGTTTATTCTCCCTTTCTCATAAAATGATCTCTCTATTTTTAAGGGAGATAGTACAGTAGGTGATATTAAATTTCTACCTTTGCTTTAATGGGGTTTTTATAAGATATTTTACATATGCGAGCCTATTGCTCGACTGCTCTATGACCGGGTCGATTGACCTATCATGATTGATAAGGCCAGCTCGATCACTTGACTAAGTCGACACAAACGATCAACTGGATACAGTTAGCTTCAGGTCGACAAGACTGGCTCGGTTAGGTAGACTTTGCCGATCGGTTGATTTAGCATAGCTGTTATGTGGGACTTATCGAGAGATAAATAATTCCTTAAAGAGAGAAATCCTTGAAGAGATTTTTCGTGATGATTGCAAGCCTCTGTTGCATTGCTAATTCTTGGCCCTTAATTAGGAACCTCAGGAGTATTCGTAAGATGACTTGTGATGGCGATGAACTAGATTCTTTTTTCAACTTGGATCTGCCGAGAGGTAGTCGATGACTTCGCTCACCATTTTTGTGGTGGAGTGGGCAGCTGTGGTGTTGATGTGTCTGATCAAGCTTGATCAACCCGGACTTGCATTGTTCCTTTTGTCTTTTTTTGGGCTCGGGTAGCTTTCATTCATAGTTCGAATTGCTGCATCCAATTTGATATGTGGGACATTTGGGTCTCTTGTCTGTCAGCCCTTCTTTATTGCACTGCCTTCCTTATGGACAGTTGGATGTAGGGGTTTTTCNTGGCTCGGGTAGCTTTCATTCATAGTTCGAATTGCTGCATCCAATTTGATATGTGGGACATCTGGGTCTCTTGTCTGTCAGCCCTTCTTTATTGCACTGCCTTCCTTATGGACAGTTGGATGTAGGGGTTTTTCATCTTTTTCCACTGCTCGAATTTAAAAATGTTTTGGTTCAGAGCCTAATAATTTTGATTTTATAATGGAAATGATATGGAGAAATTTGAATTTCATTTAATTTTCATAAAATGGTCCATTTACAAACATCCCACAAAATTATTATGTATTTACATATTAACACTCAAACTTTAATATTTGCTTTCATGATACTCAAATCCTTGCAACACTATTAAAAACATGCTATTAAGATTTTTTAATTTTTGAAGTCAAATCTCCATTCTCATGCATAGATTTTTCACCCTAAATTATTAAAAATGTAAATATGAAAGTTTACATGTTTTATATGTAAAAGCATAGAGTATATTATTTTTTAATATGTTAATTTTCCTAAATTATAATGTTAATATTAACATTAGGCAAATAAAAAAAATGTATAAATTAAATGGTTTCTTTTCAAAATAATTTTCATTGTTTTAAAATTTGTTTTATTATATTTTCATAGCTCCAAATAAAATAAAAAGTGTATTGCTGTTTTAAAAATAACGTCAACTAATAAATCCATAAAAGCAAAGGGATGAATATTTATTTGAGAATATTTTTATTTAATTTTAATGGAGATGAGTTATAAAAAATATATTCTAGATGGAGGTGAGTAGTATTAAAAGCAGCTTTTTATGTAAAGATTCCCGTAATTTAAAATTGTTTTGCAAAAAGGAAGTCACGGGATTCCCATACAAAATTGTTGCTTTTGTCAACGATAATTTAATTTGGCTAAATGAGGCTATAATTTAAGACAAAATATTGAATCGGGATTTCACNTTAAAGATTCCCGTAATTTAAAATTGTTTTGCAAAAAGGAAGCCACGGGGTTCCCATGCAAAATTGTTGTTTTTGTCAACGATAATTTAATTTGGCTAAATGAGGCTATAATTTAAGACAAAATATTGAATCGGGATTTCACACGTAGAGTTATGTGTGGTGTCTAGGGCTGTCAATTTGGCTCGTTGTTCGTGAACAGCTCGTGTTCGGCTCGTTCGTTAAGCCTAACGAGCCGAACACTAACAAATTTTTAAGCTCGAAATGTAAACGAGCTGAACAAGAATAACAGTTTGTTCGCTCGTGTTCGACTCGAAATGCCTCGAAAAAAAAATTATATATTTTTTTTATATAACAATATATTACATATATTATTTATATAATAATATATTANTTGAAATCACTTAATGTGATGGTGACAGAAAAAATAAAATAAAATTTGCTTGATAATAAAAAGAAATATTCCTTCATTGTTATTCAGGTGTTATTGTGTGTTATTCAGATGTTATTTTGTGTTATTCAGTTGTTATTAATGTGTTATTATAGCATCAGGAAGATTTTTAGAACATAATAACACCTGAATAACGCGGGGAGAATATAACCGTGTTATCCGGCTAATTTTTTTTTTGTCACTTTCACGTGACGTGATTTCATTGGACTTCGCATGTAACTCTATGTGAGGAGTCTTGATGTAATATTTTTTTTTTCTATTATTCAATTTCAAAATTTATAATTTCTTTCTATTAAAAATTACAACTTAATAGCTATTGTTTCCTCAAAATGAAAGTAAAAAGATAACAGTTTTAATGGCAATTAAGTCAATTTATATTTTAGCACTCAAATTTTTAAAACTAAAATAAAATAGCAATCATTGACCTAAGAAAGCTAAGAGAAAAAAATGTTCAACAAAATATTGTCTTCTTATGTCAACTTAATTCCAAAATTAATTATTAAAGTTATTGATACAATTATTCCAACACCACATCAAGTTTTTTGTAAGATCAAGAAGGTTTTTTTTATTTTTTAAATAACTTATTAGTTTTTTTCTTATTTTTTAACATCATATTCTTTGAGTTTAAAAATAATATCATTTGAAAAAAATGTGAAGTATGCAAATTTTGTAGTGTATTACATCACATCATGGGAATTCTTCAATGCATAAATTGCTTACAAATTTTATCTTTAATTTTAAAAATTCATTCCTCTATTAGTTGTAATTCTTCATACTAAGAATTGTTTAGCTTTCGTCTTTAAGCTCTATAATTCAATTCCCCTAATATTTATAATTTTTCATGATGGAGTCCAAACCAACCCAAGTGCACTCAAGTAAGCTCAACGGGAGCCAAATTGGCCATGACCGCCATGGCACAACCAAGCCTTCTCTACTCTCCTCATAGCCAATCGAGACCTCTCATTAGTTGAATTGGACCTCCCAGCGACTGCAACCTCCTTCTTGTCATTGCCACTGTCAGCAACCGTGATAGCCATTTGGAAGCCCACTGAAGAACAACTAAGACTTTCTTAAGCCACCTCAACCATTTAAACTAAGGGTGTAAACGAGTCGAGTCGAGCTTGAGTTTGTGCCACCCTCGGCTTGAGCTTGAGTTTGATTAATTTTATCGAGTTCAAGCTTGAGCTCGAGCTTAAGTTTTCATGTTTGAGTAGATTCACGAGCCAGCTTGTTTATTATAAAAGAGAAAAAAATAATATTAATTTAAGGTAACATTATAATAAAATGACAAATAAAATGATCAATTAGAAGAATAATAATAAGAAATCACTTAATAAACAATAGATAATATTATTTTTTGTTGACAAACGAGGGCGAAGAAAAATATAAATCGACACAAATCCAGAAGAACTCACAGAGATGTAACGAGGTTCGACAAAGATGCTTACATCATTGGGAGCAGAGCGACGACTTTCTTTCAACTTTAGAAAAGTGTTACATGATACAAAATACAACATAAAATAGCCTATGGTTACAAATAGACCTATATATTACCTTAGATAAAACCATGGAGTATAATATGTAATTCCCAAAGTACCTCTATACCGTACTGCGGGGTGTTTCCCTCGCATCTCTAACCCACATAACGAAACTCCCCCGATTTGGAAAAATTCTTCCGCTCCGCTCCGCTCTGCTTTGTTTCAGCACCTATCCCTTATATATTATATGAGTCATCCCTAACAAATCTCCATCTTGGCTAATATCTAGCCCCTTAAGAGAAATACATAATGAAGTTTCTTATACATTGAAAGTGGGTTGGGCCACTATGCTTCTCTAGCAATTGTAAGCATTCAACAAGTCCAAGCAATGCAAGAACTTATTGATAGTAATTGGCTTGGTCAACATATCAGCTGCAATTTCATCAATATGAACCTTCTGCAACAGTATCTCATCAAAAGAAATCAATTCTCTTATCTTGTGATACATGACATTAATGTGCTTTGTTCTCGCATGATACACCTGGTTCTTAACCAGATAAATAACACTCTGACTGTCATAATGCAACTGAACTCCACCTTGCTCAACACCCAGTTCCTTTACTAGCCTCAGCAAGCCATAAGGCTTCTTTCGCAGCTTCAACAACTGCCATGTACTCAGCTTCAATTGTAGATATTGCCACAATATATTGAATTGTTGATTTCCAACATATAGGCCATTCACCAAGAGTAAACACATTCCTAGTTGTATACCTTCTATCATCCAAATCACCTGCATAGTCTGAATCAATGTACCCCACAACTGAAGGATCATCGCTGCTGATGAGAAGTGCATAAGAGACCAAGTATTCATAACCCAATCTGCTAGGAGACCTTATATTGGCGCGTCTCTGTCTATCTCTAGCTAGATTATAATTCTGCAGATCATCTGGAATGGAATCACCAGGTGTTGGGTTTGAACCTTCAACTCTCTCTATTGTTTCCGGATGCTGTTCTAAATCCATCTACACTGCATCTGAACTGGAAGTGTTCTCTTGCACCTTGTCTTGATTCTGCTGCAACATGGATTGTTCATCAAAAACTGCATTTCTGCTGATCACCGTCTTCTTTGCAATTCGATCCCAAAACTTGTATCCTTTCACATCTTTCTTGTAGCCCAGAAAGATGCACTTCATAGATTTTGCATGAAGTTTTGATCTTTCATTTCCAGGTACATGCACATAAGCAGGACAACCAAAAATTTGTAAAAGATCAAAATTAACTGGATTACCTTTCCATACCTCTTCTGCAACCTTGCCACCTAACGATGCCCAAGGTGATCTATTGATGAGATAACATTTCATATTCACAGCCTTTGCCCAGTAACTCTTGGGAAGCCCTACATTCAGTCTCAAGCATCTTGCCTTTTCAGTTAAGGACCTGTTCATCCTTTCTGCCACATCATTCTGCTGTGGTATCTTGCGCACTGAAAAATGCCTCTGAATCCCATTCTCTTCATAGAACTTCTGAAACTGTGAATCACTGTACTTTGTGCCATTATCATATCTTAAATACTTGATCCTTATGTCATTTTGGTTCTTCACCTCAGCTTTCCACATCTTGAATTTGGAGAAAACTTTAGATTTTTGCTTCAAGAAATACACCCAAACTTTCTTGGCAAAATCATCAATAAATGTAATAATATATTGAGATTCTCCCAATGACGATTCCCTGGTAGGGTCCCATACATCAGAATGCACTTAATCAAGAATCCCTCCAGTTTTGTGCTTTCCAGTCATAAAACTGACTCTAGTCTGTTTTCCAAGAACACAGAATTTACAAAGATCGAGTTTTCAGCTTTTAGCAACATGCAACAGGTTTCTTCTATGTAATTCTGCCATCCCACGTTCACTAAGATGACCCATTCCCATATATCATAGCTCTGTATTATCATCTTCTAACTCCGCAGAATGAACTCCACCTACAACTGTACTCCCTAATAGTTTGTAAATATCCCCTGTATGAAGTAAATCACTCCCTGTTAGGTGTTATGTGATAGAGCATCCCGAATCAAGAATTCATTCATCCTTGAATTGAGTTAATGAAACTGAAAGTATATCGCCGTCACTGCAATCTGAATTGTCACTCTGCACCACATTTACAGACTTCGACGATGCATCATGTTTCTCCCCAGTCTGTTTTCTTCAGCTTTGGAAAATCTCTCTATATATGACCCGACTCATTGCACTTGTAGCAATAATTTGTCTTTTTTTTCTTTGGACTTTGATTTGGTATTTAGCCTTCTAAACCCTTAACATATAAACTGTCGTCTGAGAGCTTTCCCCTGCATTCTGATTCTGTTGGTTGTGAACCAATGTTGCTGCAGTAATATCATCAACTTTGATAGTTTCTTTTCCATATGTCAGTGTAGTAACTAGGTGTTCATAAGAAGAAGATAATGAACACAACAAAATCATTGCTTGGTCTTCATCCTTGATACTCACATTAAATCATGATAAATTTGTGATTATTTGATTGAAGCCATTAACATGTCGTACCAGATCAGAACCTTCTTGCATCCTTAGCTCATACAACTTTTGCTTCAGATACAATTTATTAGTCAGAGATTTAGACATAAACTGAGTTTCCAAATTCTTCCAAATCTTTTTAGGAGATTTTAGATTCATCACATGATACATAACCTCATATGCTAGACACAAGCGTATGGTTGCTGCTACTCGTTGTTGCAATTCTTTCCAACCTTCATCCTCCATGGCATCTAGTTTCGTTGCCCGCAAAGCTTTCAAGATTCCTTATTGCGCCAACAGATCTTTTACCTTTGTTTGCCACAATTCGAAGTTACCAGTTCCATCGAACTTCACCGCATCAAAATTTGCACCAGAAATTGTCATTTGAAATTGATCCTGCAGCAAACTCTTATGCAAACCCCTCAGTAATTTTTTGGTCAGAATCTTTCAAAAAAAAAAGGATTGAAATGTTCCCTTAATTAAGTTTTCCTTAATTAAGTATTACCCTTAATTAAGTTTCCCAGAAAAGCAACATAATCTTTCCGAAAAAGGATTGAAATATTCTCTTAATTAAGTTTTCTTTATTAAATTTCCCTTAATTAAGTATTTCTTTTAATTAAGTTTCCCAGAAAAACAATTTTAAGAAAATTTTCTTTCCAGGAAATTCCTTTTTCGCTTTTGTCCTCGTGGAACAATAGTAATTTCCTTTTATGCGACAATTTCCTGAAAGAGGATATTCCCTTCCAATTCTGCTCCTGCTCTCTGCCACCCGACTGCCTTCTGCGCCGTACAGAGCGCTGCCCGAACCACTTCTCTCTGTACCAGAGTCGCAAACTTTTGTGTAGCGAATTGAAGAATCTCTTCGGAATTCCTCGACTCCTTAAAGCTGAGCTCTTCGCAACTTCCGAATTTGTATATTCGCAACAACCTCTGTGAACTTTGCCTTCTCGCCTAGTCACGCAAGGAAGTCTTGTAGTAGAACCGCGATTTGCCTTTTTGTGTTGTGAACTCCAACCAAACTTCCTCTGCGTCACCGCCAAAGTGCTCGCTACTGAAGCCCCTTTGCGAATGCCTCCCATCTGCCGTGAATCCTTATGCGTCATAAATCTGAGATGTCACAATTCACCTCTCTATCGCGATCCAAACCCCCAAACTCCTTGCCTCGGCCGAATTCACCGAAGCCACAAAAAAAAAACTCCAAAGCTTTTGTCTCCGAACCCTAGTTGTCGAACTCCTCTGCCAAATCTTCCTCTTCCCTGCACCAATATTTTTCTTCCCTGCCCTAGAACCTCGCTTTGATATTGCCTGTTGAGAAATTAGGGTGAAGAATAATAAGAATCAACACAAATCCAGAAGAACACAGAGATTTAATGAGGTTCGATAAAGATGCCTACGTCCTCGGGAGCGGAGTATCAATTTTCTTTCGACTCCAGAAAAGGAGTACATGATACAAAATACAACATAGAATAGCCTAGGATTACAAACATACCTATATATAATCCTAGATAAAACCCTAGAGTACAATATGTAATTCCCAAATTACCCCTGTACCGTACCACGGGTCGTTTCCCTCGCACTCCCAACCCACATAATGAAACTCCCCTGATTTGGATAGATTTTTTCGCTCCGCTCCGCTTCGCTTCGTTCCTGCATCTGTCCCTAATATGATATATTAGTCATAACTAACATTTTTTAAACATTATTAATACTTTAATCATAAAGTTATCAAATTTAATATATTTTGAGTATATTTTATNGTAGATAGGCAAAAGTTTCTTTAAAACTCCATATTTTCTCTTCTCTTACCCAATCATGTATGTTTCAAGTCAGAGTTATAGAACTTAAACTAATGTTAGAGGAAACCCTTGGTTAAGAAGCTATTTTTGTTGCTTTAAATGAACCCATGAGTGTATTCCCTCAGACATAGTTCATAATTTTATTATAATTGGGATTATAGGGATCTCACGGTTGATTTTGGTGATTCCACTATCCAAAAAGTGGAATCCTCTTAAGCTTAAGAGTGAAGATCGCTTTGATCTCATCATTACCTAGGCTATGAAGGTTTTCTTCATGAAAGTTCTTCATCCTTGTGCCGACCAAATGGAGGCGAGCCTTTCATTACCTTGTTTAACAAAAAGTTGGTACATCTCACCATCACCAAGCCTATTGCTAGGAAAAGATCAATTTGCCATCGAGTAGGGATAGGTTCGGTTCATGCATGTGTTCAATTTCATTTCCACTTACATTGGATGTAGGATCTATTGCATGGGATGTTATTTTAAAATAATGCATGAAAATACATGTTTGTTTAACATGCCATTTGGTATTAAATTGCATGTGAAAATCATATTTTTGATGTGTGTATCTTTAAATATGCAAGAAAATATGTAATTTCTTTGATTGTTTTTTGGTATTAAAAGTCATGTTAAAATTATATTTTGATGTGTAAAGGCATATTTTGGCATGTAAAGGTATATTTGGAATAATGGCTATGTTTTGAAATATATTATTTTGAATGTATGGAAATACATTTAACTCAATGTTTTTACTGTCATATGTGTGAAGTTATTTTTAACTTGTCACTTATTTTACTCAATTTTGTGGAAATTGTATTTTTGTCATGTTTGTGCTTATTAACATTTAACATGTTTAGGAACTATGTGACATGTGTATATTTCATATCATGCATTGCTTGTTACTTTCATTTGCATGTGCATGTTTGTTTGCCTCTTGGACAAGGTATAATCTTCCATTGGGTGTCCTATCCTCGATGCAATCAAATTTGATATCATTAGGGTATGTACAGTGCAACATTTTCTTGCATTTGCATGAGCATCCTGGTTGCCTCTCAGATGAGATGTAATCTCCTCTAAGGTGTCTTGTGCTCAACGTACCCAAATTATTTCATATGAGTGCAACATTTGTTGCATTCAAGCTTACACACTTAGCACTGTTGTCATTGATCATATGTCACTATATGCCTATGACCAGTCCATCACTTGTGTGAGATGACTAACTCATCTAACACTAACCCATCTTTTGTATCCCCAAAACTGATCATAATTACCTAGTATTCAACTTTTCTTCAGTATCTCCAATTATACAAATACAATCACTTCACATAGTGTGATTTTATCTATGTATAATCCAATGTTTGCTTTATTCATGTACAATCGCTTACCTTGTATGATCATGCTGAATGACCAAATCATAAATATTCGTACATATGATTAGATATGATTGTTCACTTGGCATGACACTCATATTTAAAAAATCTCCTAACATTTGATGTGATCGCTCATATCTCAATAGAGCAATCACATTCAGTCTAGCCTTTAACATGCCTTTCTTGGTCACTCACACCTCAATAGAGTGATTATGATATGCTGTGTCACTTTGCATTTTACATGTGCATTACTTTGTCTGCATTGATGATAAATATGCTTTGTTAGATGAGTGAAGCATTACTAGTTGTTATTCCTTAATAAACATTGATCACAATGATATCTTAGCGATCATTGTGAATTGCATCACGATCAACAAGCATATTTTTTTGCTAAGGATCCAAGAGGTCTAACATATGCTACTTAGGCTTTTCTTTCCTTGTGACCTATTTTAAAAATATTACATGCATCTATAGCTTAGATTATATATAATGTCAATTATTTAAAGCTTTTGTTTGCAAAGATCATCATTTTAGTGGCATATATTAGAATTCTTAGATCCTTAAGATAGGGTTATGGATGCGACCCCATCAAAAACATATGCCAACTATTAGCCACAATTTTGGACACACTTAGATGTATGTGTTAGGAAATTCTTATTTTTGATGCTTGCTAGAATAGTAGGGCAAGGTGTAGTTAGATTTTCACATGTCTGGCTATTGTCCTTGGTTTGGTCCCCAGTCAGGCATTTTGTTTGATTCTTTTGTGTGTTTATTAGGTGTGAGACGTGCACACTAGTATGTTTGGGGTAAATTTTATTTCAAGGATCCATGTCCAACAGAGAGAACCTATAAAGATTTGAGCTAACCCTTATTTTTTTTTCTAGTTGCGACCCAACTCTCCTCCCGCTAGGCATGGTTCACTATATTGCATGTTTATAAATTTGTGCTAATCCTTTTTATTGTAGGTCAATTTTTTTTTAAAATTTTGTATATATTTTTGTTTAGAGTCCTTAGGATTGAGAATGTATCAGAAATAAGATATAGACATGAGTTCTGAAATGCTTGATGTGTGAAACCACATGATGAGGAGCACGAGCAAAGGGTGTGTCATGTACCTTAATTTTGAATTTCTATTGATGTATATATGTTGACCTAAATATTATGAGGACTCACCCCACCTACTTTCACATGACCGTAGATAAGGATTGTGCTTTCTTGGGCCCCACCAGTGTAAGTCCAAGCCCCCAACCCTTGGTTGAGTGGGTTTAGGGTTTAGACTAGCCGAGGAACCTAAATTGACTACCATGGGCAAGACATGCGTAGGTCACCCAAATCAACCCAAAACCCTAGAGACTTGCTTATGGACATTAAGAACCACTTTGACCATGAAATCCATCTTGGGAGAGGGCTCTACCTATATTGATCCCTAGCCTTATTGAAGGGCTCCTTAACCCTTCCAAACCCTAAAAATCATCCCAAACCCTAATGTGCCCTTTTTGAACCCAAAATTTGATGGCACCTTGGGATGGTTAAAACTAATTTGACCTAACAAAAATAACCTAGCCAAATTTTGACCAACTGACCACCTTGCCCTCTAATTGGGCCTCACCTTATATGATCATGAAAAATACTATGTGGTGAGCCCAATTGCAATGGGGTTAAGCAATTTGTCATGTGATCTTGATTTTATTTGTCAATATGATGTATGCGGTTATATTCTCAAATTTTTCTTACTTATAACACAACTTCCATCTAATACTTAATCACTTATCATTTTAAGAAGAAAAGATAAAGGAAAATACTCAGAATTCATGGAGAAAACACAACCCCACTTAAGTTTGAAAGTAGAAATCATGCAAACAAACAAGAAGTTTAAATTAAAACAAAATTTAGTCACAAATATAAAAACTTATCTCAAATCCTCTTCACCAAACTCTTGAAGTTCTTTTGAATCTCTTCCTTCTCTTACAGTACAAACTACAACTCAAAATAAAAAGAAAAGGGGCGACAAAAAAAATCAAGAAGTGGGGTCTAAGTGTCTCTTAAAAAGGAGAGAAGATAGAGAGAGTTCTTCAATCCAATTCAAGTCTTCTTTTATAATTTTCCAAAAGGTGTCTTGGTGTCTCTTCAAAATGTGTCCACATTCAATGAATCTTCCAAGCGTTGTCTCTTTCCAAAAGCCAATTAAATGTATTTTTTTGTTCATTAACTATTTCTCATGTTTTCACCAAGGGTTGCTTTAAACACCTTTTCAAAAATTTGTCCAATTTTTTTGAATCATTAAGTAACTACTTCTGACACTTAAGAACGAGGTACTTGGCGCTTTTGCGCCAGTTCTGGGCGCTTAGATGCCACAGTTCTCTTGCACTCCTTCATTTTTTCTCCAAATTTGATCATTTTTCTCTCCTTTCATCAGTTTTCATTCATTTGATTATATCTGAAAGAAAAACACAAATACCTTTTCATTAAAGCGCAATATCTCAAAAATAGATATAAAGATGTGTACATAAAGACTACATATTTTAGGTGTATCATCATGCAGTCAACCCCATAATTCTTTTAATTAATTAATTAATAAATTAAATGGATATTTAAATTTCCTAGGGCTTAGGCTAAAAGAAAACTTAACCCAATTAGGCTAGGACAAACGTTAAGAGAAAACCTAACATAAATACATGGCCCATGACCATTCCTAGCATGATGTATGGGTGACACACTAATCCAACTCAACCTAAACCCACTCAATAATTCCTGGTTTGGTATCATCTATCACGACCCATCATTCAACGGGACACATGTCACCTAGCCCAAGCCACCTTAGACCAGTCCTTGATGAGCCAAACCCAATCATCTCTAGCCTGTGTTATCCACTTGAGTGCCCTCCAATCATCTCAAAGCCTCCTCCTACACTTCTCCATCTCCATGCTCATTGCCATCACTAAGCCACCATGGAATTTTTCATAGTCTCACTCCACTATCCAAAATGTTTTGAATTTCTTCTGAGGACTCTTTGAGGTGTCATCCAAGCTTCTCCAATCATCTCAAAGCTCTCCTATGACTTTTCATGGCAACATAAGGAAGGAACCCGTGAGCCTTAGAACACCATCAAAATCCCTATCCAGCCTCCTAAGTCTTTGCCTCTCAAAAGAGAAATGCTCCTCTTAACCTAGGTAATTAATCATTCATGTCCTCAGGCCACCAACACCACTTAAAATTCTAGGTTAATTTTCTAGTGGGGACGATGAATGGAGTTGTTTATTTTTGTGTATCAGAAATGGATGGTAGAGATGAGGTTTAAAAATGCGATCGTGTGGAATGAGAGGAGCGGATCGTGGGACAACATGGCGCTTGCCTAGAAAGCATAACCAACCAACCTCGGATGCATGGGCTTTCTACGAAGTTGAGGATGAGACGACACTGAGTTGGAAGAGTAGAAAATTTGTAAATTTTCTCTTTAATTAATTCTGGAAAATGCCTAAAAACTTCAAAAACTTATAACTTTGTGTAGAAAAATCATAAAAATAAAATTAAAATACCTGTGAGCTCAATGAATAGAGAGGAAAATAAGTAAACTATGTTTAATTTTTAATTAATTAAATATTTTAGAGAGTATTTTAATTATTAAAACTTAAAAAATATGAAAATTTCAGAGATTGTTCTCCCTACCTTTGGGAACATTTTTCGATTTTTCAAAGGTTAGGGGCCTTCCCTAAATTTGAAATGACCAATTTCCTAGAAAATTTATAAAAAATAATTATAAAAAAACTAGAAAATGGAAAATAAAAATGATGATTAATAGAAAAATTCAAGAGGATAAAATTGATGCCTAAAATGTCAATTTCAATCTTTGAAAATTTAAAAATGGAAATTAAGAACTTAGGGGGTAAAAATATAAAAATAAAAAATTTGCACTTTAGCTTAAATTGTTCCCCAATTTGGTTTAAGACATTCAACCAACCCTAGGACCCTGGTTTTAGGGGCTTAACAACAAGGTTATCTTCCTTAATCATGTGATTGCCCTTAATGACCTAGGGTTAGCCTAATTTGTGCCTAAATTTGGGTTAGGCTTAACCTAACCCACCTAGCCCATTAGGTTCATAATTGGACTCAACCGGACTAGGTCTAAGTTTAACCTAACTTAGACTTAACCCTAAACTTTAGGTCTAACCTGCATTAGACTTAAACCTAAACCTTAAGTCTAACATAACTTAAACTTAACCAATTTTCTTAGGCCTAACCCAAATTAGACCTAAAATCCATCTCCAAGTCTAAACCACTTTAGACTCAACATAATTTTGAACCTTACTAGGTCTAACTCAAACTAGACTTAGTTTAAACCCAAAATCTCTTTAGGTCTAACCCAAATTAGACCTAAACCTCAAACCCTAGGTATAACCCAAATTGGTCCTAAATTTAACCTTAGGTTTAACCAACATTAGATCTAAACAGTCCAACCCAAATTGGACCTAACTTCAACCTTAGGTCTAACTAACATTAGACCTAAACAGTCCAACCCAAACTAAACCTAACTTCAACCTTAGGTCCAACCCAAATTGGACCTAACATCATCTTTTATGTATCACTAACATAAAACCTAAATTAAACTTAAACCCTAAGTCTAACCAAACTTCAAATTAGCTATTCTTTTAGGTCTAACTTACATTGGACCTAAATCTACACCCTAAGTCTAACCTAACTTAGATTTGTTCATCCTTCTAGGTCTAACCCATCATATAACTAATATGAACCCTATGTCTAACCTAAATTAGACCTAGCCTAACCATTTAGGTCTAACTTACATTAGACCTAATCCATCTTCTAGGTCCAATCAACAATAAACCAACCAAAACTCTAGGTCCAGTCAACACGAAACCTAATCCTAAACACTAGGTATAACCTAACTTAAACTTAGTACAACCATTTTAGGTTTTTCCTACATTAGACTAAAACCCCAACCCTCTTATGTCTAACCCACATTAGACCGAAAAAAACAACCAACCCTTTTTGGGTCTAACCTAAATTAAGCCCAAAACATTAACCTTTAGTCCTAACTCATATTAGACCTAACCCTATGCCTAAGTTAACTTAGACCTTGCCTAAGTCTGTTAAGTATATTCCTAACCACACCTAACTCTAACCATTAGGTCTAAATTGACTTGACCTAAATTCCATTCAAACTCCCTCTATGTTCAGCCAAATGTAGATCTAGTTTAAGTCTAACCAAATTTGACTTATTTTAACTAGAACTTTTTCTATGTCTTGCACAATCTAGACCTAACCTAAGTCTAAACCAGCCCAAACTTGTCAAATCCAAGTTCTCTTGTGTCTAACTTGACTTAGGCCCAATTCATATGAATCACCAGGTCAACCCGACCTAACTCAGGTCAACCCAATTCAAATGAATGATTGGGCCAAGTCGGCCTAACTTGAGTTAACCCAATTCAACTAAATCACAGAGCCAACCCGATCTAGCTCGTGTTAACCAATTCAACTGAATCACCAGGTCAACTTGATCTACTTTAGGTTTACCTAATTCAACTGAATCACCAGGCCAACTCAAACTAACTCTGGTTAACCCAATTCAAATGAATCACCGGGTCAACCCAACCTAACTCTAGTTAACCCAATTAAACTGAATACCTGGGCCAACTCAACCTAACTTGAATTAACCCAATTCAACTGAATCACCAAGCCAACTCGACCTAACTCGGGTTAACCAAATATAACTGAATAACCAGACTAACCTTATCGAATACTAGTTCATTTAATTCAACTAAATCATCAGGACAACCTGACCAAACTTTTGGCTAATCCAATTCAACTGAATCATCGAGCCATTCCGACCTTACTTAGACTCATTTCAACTGAATCATTGGATCAACCCGACCTAACTTGGGTTAACCCAATTCAAGTGAATCACTGGGTCAACCTGAACTAACTCAAGTTCATCCAATGCAATTGAATCACAAGGTCAACCTGACATAACTCGGGTTAACCCAATTTGATTGAACCACTAGATCAACACAACCTAACTCAGGTTAACCCAACCTAATTTAACCATCTGGTTAACTTGTCCTAACTTAGGTTAACTCAAAAAAACTACTGGACCAACTCAACTTAACTCGGGTCAAACCAATCTCTGGGTCAGTTGATCCTAACTTGGGCTAACCCAAAATCAACTCAACCCACTAAGACAACCTAACCTAACTCAAAGAAAACTTTTTCTCGGGACAATCAGACTAAACTCTGATTAACCCGACTTGAGACTCAACTTTAGGATTGATTTAAGTCTCAACCTCAAGATTGATTTAAGTTTAACCTAGTTTAGATTGAAATTGGCAACTCAAGTCTAAATTAACTTGGACTTTACCCAGGTCTAATTTAGCCTAAACTTGATTTAACCTAGGAATTTTAATTTGTATTAGTCCAACTCAACCTGTTCTACTCCTGAGTTAATTTGACTTGGTTTAACTTGGCTTACCTTAAGTCAATCTAAACAAAGTAAGACTAGTTTGACCCCAATCAAACTAGGTTAACCTGGGTAAATTTTATTAAAGTTTTATTGATTTAAACAAGTTTAAAGATAATTTGAGCGACAACAACCCTAACGCTGATTAATTTAGATACATAGTGGCTCATCTTTAGGTTAGTTCCAACCAACTTGAACTAATCTAAAATCAACATAGACTTAGGTAACTGGTGGTTAAGCTGGGTTTGACTTCTCATATGAGAACAAAATCGCACCTTGACTCAGCCGGGGATAATTCGGGCTAAAAGTATCAAACCAACCAAAATGAAATGATATAAAATTTATCCTAAAGCACATTAAAACTTAAACTTGAATAAAAAATGCAAAATGGTTCGAGAAGGTTTTCTGTAAGAGATAAACCATGGTTGCTAACAAAATATCTTCTAGTCACTTCTTACTAATCAAACTGCAAACCCCAATGACCCCGGGATGACCGAACTATGGGATCTTGACCGATTCATCCCAATTAACAAAATAAAACATAAAATGATAAAATAAAAAAAATAAATTGGCTAATAAGTCTTAAGTAACTGATCCCGACTGACAATACTACGAAGTATGTGTGTTTATATTCACAATTCTCTTTATTTATATTTCTTACTTTACGACGGTGCCAAAAATTAACTCCAAAGCAAATGTGAGCGCAACTATTATATTTAAATATTGGGATACTACACAAGTATATGTATCGTTATCAAGTAAGATAGGACATTTTGATTAAGCGCCGAATATCGAACCCATAGGGAATACAACAAATTTTTAATAATAAACTAAATAAAAAATCTACTTTGAAAAGATATTCTTACTCAAACTATGGATGCTATAATAGGAATGAAAGTTTAAATTTTTTTGAAAATTTTTTATAATTGAAAATAAAGTAAACAACTAACTAAATTTAACTAGATATTTGTAAGATGAAGGCTGTTTAAATAAAATATCTTTTTCCTTATCATGAACCAGTTACAAGTATAAGAATTCTGTTGTGGAAGTATTCAAATTTTGTTGTGCCAAATAGGAGCAATATTATTCTTTACCCTTACTAGAGATGCTATAAAAATATTGGGTAATTTAAAGTTTGAATACTCTTGAAGACGGACTAGGTAAGGAAGATACTTGCTCTCACTCTAGAGTTCCCTCTCTCCCTCCACCTTGAGGCTAACATCTCGTATCAGGAACTAAAATAATAAATCAAGTTGGGGGCTTTAGCCTGTCACTTTAAAATCCTCTAACTCTATACCATTCAAAGTTTATTTCCCTATTTATTTGCACTCAACCATATGAATTACATTCTCATCCATACAATCTAATGTGATTCTTACCATCACAGATCTTACATGTTCTCACCACAAATACTAACATCTTAAATGGCAAAATCAAGAAGTAAATGAAGTACAAGGTTTGAACTCATCACAACTTATTCCGACATTAAAAACTAACACTTTACACAACTTCCATCCAACACTTAATTACTTATTATTTTGAGAAAAAAGATAAAGAAAACAACTCAAAATACATGGAGGAAACACAAATTAAGTTTAAAAGTAGAAATCACATAAACACACAATAAGTTTAAATTAAAACCAAACGTAGTAACAAAGATAAAAACTTATCTCAAATTCTTCTCCACCAAACTCTTGAAGTTCCTTTGAATTTCTTCTCTTCCTTTCTTTTACAATACTTTATACTAACACACTACAACTTTTGCCTTTCTTCTTTCTATAAGAATCCTAATTAATCTATGAGAGAGAGGCGTTGGTGGCTAATTGAGTCTCTCCCAATCATTCAATCCAAGTCTTCTTTTATAATTTTCTAAAAGGTGCTTTGGTGTCTCTTCAAAATGTGTCCACATTCAATGAATCTTCCAAGAGTTGCCTCCTTTCAATAGCCATTTGAATGTATTTTCGTGTCCATTTACCATAAATCATGTTTTCATCAAGAGTTGCTTCACAGGCCCCTTAAAAAATTTGTTCAAATTCATTGAATCATCAAATAAATACCTCTGGTGCTTAAGCGCTAGGTATGCGACACTTAGGCACAACTTTCTCTATTATCATGGCGCTTAAGCTCCTATCCTGGGCACTTAGGCGCCACAGTTCTTTTGCACACCTTTTTCATTTTTTCTCTAAATTTGATCATTTTTCACTCCTTTCATCATTTTTCATCCATTTGACCGTACTTGAAAGAAAAAACACACAAATAAGTTCCATTAAAGCGTAATATTCTAAAAAAATAGGTATAAAAATGTGTGCATAAATGCTATATATTTTAGGTGTATCAAAATCTCCTAAACTTAAAAATGTTACTTGTCCTCAAGTGACACTCCAATCTTTCAAAACCAAAATAAGTAGATTATGTAAGGAGTTTCTTTAGGATATTCTAAAATTTTGATCTAAAAATATAGTAGTCCAATTTAGATAAAATATTAGTAAATGAGACCAACTAAGAGTTTAGAAATTTTTAATGTAAAATGTCTGAAATTATGAGTTTCTATCTAGTTTAGAAATACTTGTATATTCTGTAAATATAAAGTCTAGGCATTCTATCTTCTCTACTTAAAATTTTTTATTTGGAATAATTATGCTTACTATATTATGTCCTTAAGTTTAAGTGTTTCTCAAGTCTTATACTTTAAAAAGATCAGATGCGGAACCAATTTTTGATTATGCACTAATCCTCAAGTTTCTCCTCCCTTTTTCAACTTTACTTTTCTTTTTCTCTTTTTTTTTTCTTTTTCTTTTTCTTTTTCTTTTTTTCTTTTTCTCGTGAGGATTACTATATCAGGACAGACTTTTAATGATTTTGAATTCCACTCCTCATTTCCTAAAGCAAAGGTTTGATATCTATCCATTACTCAAAAATATAATAAAATTTTTGAAAATTATTTTTAATAAAATAAATTTAAGTATTCAAAATAAAAGTCTAATTCTTTTCACCAAGAGTTGCTTTGAACACCCCTTCAAAAATTCATCCAAATTCATTGAATCATCAAATAACTACCTCTGACGCTTAAGTGTGAGGTATGAGACACTTTTGCACGACTTTCTCTATTATCCTGACGCTTAAGCGTCAGTCTTGGGCGCCTAGGCGCTACAGTTATTTTGCACACCTTCTTTATTTTTGGTCTAAATTTGATCCTTTTTCACTCTTTTCACCATTTTTCATCCATTTGACTATACTTGAATGAACAACACATAAATATCTTCCAATAAAGCCCAATATCCTAAAAAATAGGTATAAAAATGTGAACATAAATGCTATATATTTTAGGTGTATCAAAATCCCTCAAACCTAAAATGTTACTTGTCCTCAAGTGACACTCTAATCCATCAAAATCAAAATAAGTATATTATATAAATGAGATTCTTTAGGATATTCTAAAATTTTGATCTAGAAATATAATAGTGCAATTTAGAAAAAGCATTTGTAAATGAGACCAACTTAGAGTTTAGAAATCTTTATTCTAAAGAAGTCTGAAAATATGAGTTCTTATCTTGTTCAAAATTACTTGTAAATTCTCCAAATATAGAGTTTAAGTATTCTATCTTCTCTACTTAAAAATTTTCATTAAGAATAATTATACTTAGTATATTATGTCCTTAAGCTTAAGAGTTTCTCAAGTCTTATACTTTAAAAAGATCAGATGCGGAACCAATTTTTGATTAGGCACTAATCCTCAAGCTTCTCCTCCCTTTTTCAACTTTACTTTTTTTTCCTCTTTATTTTTCTATTTTTTTTTCTTTTTTTTTTCTATTGAGGATTACTATATCTGGATAGACCTTTAATGATTTTGAATTCCACTTCTCCTTTCCTAAAGCAAAGGTTTGATATCTATCCTTTACTTTAAAATATAATAAAAGTTTTGAAAATTATTTTTAATAAAAGAAATTTAAGTAAAATCAAAGTCATACAAACTACAACAAGTAAATAACTTATCTTTATTTTCTCTCCAAGAACACTCCTTGAAGTTCCTCTGAATCTCTTCCTTTGTTTACAACACACAGAATTCTTCTTCAAAGAAGCAAGTAGGAAGAAATCTCTCACTTTTCCTCCACTCTTACAATCTCTCGAAGAATTCCTCACAATATTGGAACCTTTCTAATCTCTAGGAACTCTCTCTAGCACTTCCTTCTTCCATAGATTCTCTCCCCCCTTTCTTAATTTTCGGCAAAAATAATCTATTAAAGTTGCGGATGAGCTTTCCCAAGAGTTGCCTAAGCATCCCTTCAAAATTTGGCCTTGTCCAAAGCTTGAGTAGGCATAACCGCTGAGCTCGCCGTCTGCGGCCTCGAGGGCGCCGTCCGTGGACTTCTGAAGAATTTTGTCCTGTAGCCTTGGGAAAAACTCGACGTCGGCGAGTTCGAGGGCGCCGTCAGCGGCCTAGTTCAAATTTTCACATTTTGGTCCTTCTCGCTCCAAATTCGCTCCTTTTTGCATGTTTTTGCTCCAATGACCCCAATTCATCATTCCTGCAACAAAACATCAAAAATACCTTTCTTTAAAGTGCAATATCATAAAAAAAGCATAAAATAGGTATGAAAATCTAAACATATTTTCCTTTGGTCAGTGTTTCATCTTGCCAATTTTATTATTTTAGGGCTTACATTCATATAAAATAGGTATTAAAATCTCAACATATTTTCCTTGGGTCATAGGGTATTAGTTTCTAATGTTATTTAAAGTGGTCTTTCTAATAGTTAGTCCTAAATTACTGCACTAAGTTAAAGGCTGATTCTACCGACTCTGACTAGTTTTGGTGATATCATGATATGAGAGATACCAATATCTTGTGAGTGCATAAGTAGAAATGTAGGATAGGATACCAAGAATCTAATTTGACTAGTGACAATAGAGAATGAATCGAAGTTACCCTCTTCCTAGTGTGTAACAAAGTTTGGTTTCACTCAGTAAGTGTTTCTTTTTGTCACCCTATAAACTCCTAAATTAAATACCCTCAAAACTTATCTCTATATTATTTTCATTATCCTATGGACTGTTTTCCTTCATCCATAAGTTTAATTTGGTTTTTCCTAGTAGATAAAGCCATAGTCCTCCCGGATCTTTATGGGTTTGCAATAAGTTTTAACACACAAATTGACCAAATTGGTTATTAAATTAAGCATGAAGTAAAAACTATCACATTAAGATTAAAAGTTCAATTCTATAAGTATCTTTGCATCCTACATATCCTACACATGCATTACAAAAGGATGGAAAAGGAAATCTACTCAGTAAGCATGAAGAACATGATGTAAACCTTTATCAAACAACAAAATAAATTTACTAAGTATGTGTTACTACAATTACAAGCCAAATGTAAATGCAATACATAGATTCTTCTCTCTTACGAGATGCAAAGTTCCTCCCAATATTGGATTCAAGTCCTCCTTGCACTGATGAATTGATTCCCTTACATTATTCTCTCAAGAACCACATCAAGCACTCAAGAAAAGGTGGTAAACATACAAACCCTAAGTCTCCCTAGAATTCTTTTGCCTTCCTCCACAATTTTTTGGCATCCCCAGATGTTCCTCGTGGTCCCTTGTGCGTCTCCTTCATTACTCTTCTCTTCTCTCTTCCCAAATACTTTGTCGAACTACTTAAAACCACAAAATAACACCCAACGTCGTGGTTCAGCTATTGCAAAAAAAATTGTTGTGCCTTGGCGCCCAAAACTTGGAGCTTAAGCACTATCTTCTCGTGTTGATATGCAAAGTCCTGACATATAGGCGTCCAAAACCTGCTATCAGGGAGCTTGAATTGAAAACCTTGGCACCATAATCTGATGCCTAGGTGCCAATTATGTGAAATCCAAGTTTGCTCCATTCAGCTCGTTTTTGCTCCTTTTCAATCCTGCTTTGCTTCAACTGTTCTACCTATCATACCTGCATGAAAAACACTAAAATACCTTTCTTTGAAGTGCATTTTCATCTAGAAACAAGTGTAAAATACAAAGGGAATAAAGCATGCTTTAGAACATATCAAAATCGCAAAACTTAAATGTTACTGTCCTCAAATAACACTACAATTTTAAAAATCAAATTTGTTATTTTATGGTGTTGGGTTTCATTAAGATTCCCTACAATTTTATCTTAGGGATGTCATTGTGTAACTTAGAAGAGATTCTAGTGAATCAGCCTAGGACTTGAGTGTAAGTATTTTTTGTATTCAACTTAGGAATCCTAATTTTCTATCTACTTCAAAAATAACTGTAATTTGTCAAACTTGGGATTCCAAGAAAGTATAAAATTTAAATTTAAGCAATCTGTTGGTAAAAATTTTGCTAATACTTTTTTTTGGAATAAAAGCAAGTTTAGGAATATATCTACGTCTTTTCCTTTAAGAACATTCAATTGAAACTAATTTTTTATTTAGATTTCTCCTCAAGTTTCTCCTTACTTTATATATTTTTCTTTTTTTTAAGGATATTTTTAATCCATAACACTTTTATGTGAGGATTATTATATCTTGAGAGACCTTTAATTGTTTTGAATTTCACTATGCTCTTCTTAAAGTTAATAACTCAACACTTTCCTTTACTTGAAATTTATAAATATTAGTTTAAATATAGATTTTAATAGAGTCTAAATTCTTTAAAAGTGTAAATCTAGGAATCTTAGTTTTTTTTCAAAAATATAATTCTTTCTAACCATAAATAGTAAAATCATTTTCCTATTACCTCTTACAAAATACCTTAATTGTAAAACATTCCTATCAAGAATTTCAACTAGTTCTGCTATAAAATTCTCAAAATCATAAATATAGTACCCTAAGAAGAACACAACATATCCCAAATCCTTTTAGAGTGATAACAATTTTATATGTAAGATACCGAGGACAAATAAATTTTAAGT
This sequence comes from Phalaenopsis hybrid cultivar, assembly GCA_002079205.1. Lineage (NCBI taxonomy): Eukaryota > Viridiplantae > Streptophyta > Magnoliopsida > Asparagales > Orchidaceae > Phalaenopsis > Phalaenopsis hybrid cultivar. The sequence continues at coordinate 63,615 of JXCR01139206.1, forward strand.
TCTTTAAAAATTTTTCTCCCCCTCAACTTGATTTTTAACATGTATAACATTCAATAAAGAAATATAAATAGGGAGAAAATAGAACTGAATTACTTTCTATCACGGTAGTTTAACAAGAAAAATATACAAGTATAAACAAAGAAGACAAGTATGTAGCAGTAAGTATATCTCAATTCAACTTAGGGTCTGTTTAGGGCAGCTGCAGCTTATTGAATAATCTGTTGATAAGCTGATTAAAAATAATTTACTGATAAGCTAGGTGCGGAGGCTATTACAAATTTTTATTTTTATGGAAAAGCCAAACCGCAGCCAGAAAGCTGTCACTGCACCTAGATAAGTGCGGTGTGAAAACACTGTTTTCAGCATTTTGAAAATACATAAGCTGCAAAAACGCAGCTTACCCAAACAGGTCAGGTGAGTTTTCAAAACGCCCCCGCACCATATAAGCTACCCCAATATGAAAATTGCATTAAAAAATATACTATATTGCAACAGGCAGTTCCATATATAATCTAGAGCAACAAGAAATACTAATCCATTATATTAAAACAAAAACTAAATACATCAACGTAACAATAAAAGAAATAAGATAAATATTCAGTATAACAAAATAAAATGCTACTACATCAATACAATAGAAGTAGTAACAAAGTCATCGACACATCACATTACAAAAAAATATTAATCTAATCCTCCTCATCGTCATTCATCATCATCACTAGCATCTGCATCAGCTTCTTCCTTAGAATCTACTTCCATAGTTTTTCTATGCTCATATAATTGGTATGGGGGGATTTATAGAAAAAGCTACTGATTTATCACCTCCAATCCACTAATTTTGTTGATACATCTCTAGTTAAGCAGCATAAACATAGGGTTCATGATCACTTTGATGCTTCATCTGTCAGCCCAGATGCACCACATAATCTGAATTATCATACACTTGAGCTTATGTAATGGCAAGATCATATTCGATAACATTCATTTGCTCATACATGGAAGCTAAGCTCATGGAAGGTCAAGAGTAAGAATAAAAGGTAGATGGCCGAGAAGAAGAAGGAGCCTGAGTAGAACTCTCTCCACACCCAAAAATAACATGTTTATCATATAAAATTATATTCACTTTCTTTTTGGGATTTAGGGCTCGTTTGGGGCAGCTTAATGGGTGCGGCGACATTTTGAAAATGCTGCCGTTGTGTTTGAATTCGACGTTCATCTCTGATAATCTCTGCCGCTCTGAATCACGATTACAAAATTCCTTAATACCTGTCGAAGCGGGATGGAGGTCATTTCCCACGTATTCTTATCGCTTTAGGGTAAAGAATTCTGGAGGTTCCCTTTTCTGCTCTCCCTCACCCTCGCCCTCCCGATCTCTCTTCTGGTTCTTGCTCTCACTGAGATTGGCACATATTATGACCTCACACTCTCGCCCTCCCTAATCTTTCTTCCTCGCCCTCTCCAATCTTTCTTCTGCTCATATCTCGCCTCACACGAGTATGTATTCAACCTCACATTACTCTTTGCTTGGGAATACTGGAATAACTACTGCTAAGCAATTGGTTTCCTACCTCACTTGTTTTATTTGGGATCGGCTTGTTTTGTTTTAGCTCGAGTTGTAAATAAAATGGGGTAGATGTAATAGCATATGAATTCAAATGCAGTTACATACAATATATATTGAGGCATTTACATACATGCCACTCAAATCTTAGGCATTATTTCAATTCTTTGCTACTGGGCTAAAATGTGAGCCATATGTTAGATCCTAAATGAGAGATCTTGTTATGGGCACCTTCGAAAGATAGATTTTGTGTTTCAGTAGGTTTGGATATGGGCAGAAAGATAAATTTTGTGTTTCTATGCATCTTGAAATCTTTTATGCTTATTTTCGGTAGGTTTGGACTGGGGCATTTACATACATACAAACCACTCAATTCTTTTGTGTTTGTTTTGTACAGTTCCTGGAGATAAGCTTGCTGAAGTTTCTTATTATTTTTGGTTTTAAAATCTGAAGCTCCACATGGATATTCCATTCATTTTACTACAATACATAACACAATTTTTTTTTATGGAAGATTGACATACATGCCACTCAGTTCCTTTGTCTTTATATGCTTGGAAAAGTGATGTAAAAAGTATATTTCACATTTTACATACAAAACACAATTTTTGCATTGATACCACCTTACCTATGCTTGGTAAAGTATATTTCACATTTTAAAAGTTAAAATGGTGGAATTTTGTATGTGATATGCAAAATTTAGGTGATATAAATGTAATAAAAAATAAATTTTAGGTTTTGGATATGTAAATAGATAAAGATTGGCTGCTAACTATGTAAATTCCATTTTATTTTTATTTTAGCCTCGTTAAATGTTTCCTTTACAGTCATATGAATGATTGTTTAAGAGGGAAAATAACTAAAATTGAGAAAATCAATATGCATAACTTTATCAACGTTTAAACAGGTGAGCAAAGCAGAATTCATGCTTTCTTGAGCTTGTGATCACATAGGAAAACAATATTGTTAATTGTTAGAGGAGAAGGCTCTTTGAGGTATCTTATGCCTCTTACTCCATAGTTTTTGTCACAACTGTTGGGATTTCCTTTACAATATTCTTATGCCTCTTGCTCCATAGTTTTTGTCCCTTGAAGCTGAAATGCAACTATATGATGTTGGTATTGGTGCAAAATCGTATGAACAACTGGTTTGCTTTATCTACTCAGCATTCACACTCTACAAATAGATTCTCATTATTTCTCTTGCTATTATTGAACGATATGCCTTGATGGGGAAGTTGTCTCTTGCTTTTGGGTTTTGCTATGTATTGGATGTTGTTATGTATTGCCCAGGATTCATTTTTGGGATTTGCTATATATTGCTCAGGAATGTTTTTGGGATTTATGAAATCAAGTTATCATGTTGCTTTATCTATTGGGATTTGCTACTTGTGCAGATTTTTTGGATTTGCTGATTGCTGATCATGTTCCTTTATCAATTTGATGAATATTGCTTTTAAGGAACAACTTTTGGGATTTTCTTTACAATATTCTTATGCCTCTTGGCTTCGTATATCTATGCTTAGGAGTAGTTTGGTTGTCCTTTGACTGCATTATAGTGCTATGTAAGAAGCACATATTCTCTCCTCATGGCTTCATATATGTTTGCTTGGGAGTTGTTTGGTTGGCAGTTGAGAGCATTATAGTGCTATGTTAGAATTATAGTGCTATGGAAATCTATTTTTCAGTTCATAGATATGCAATCTTTCAGATTTGGTTAATAAAATTTCTGTGGGTTTCCTTCTGTGGATGTAGATCACTGACCGAACCACATAAATCTCTCTTGTATTCATATTTTTCTTTATTCCTAAGTTGCAATGTTGTGGATATTATGTTGGTTGTGGGTGTTTATTTTTGACTTGTTATTTATTTTAAAAGTTTTTTGGTTATGCAGATGAAGTATTTCTGACTTGTTCTTTTTGTAAGGATTTTGAAAGTACTTATTTTTATTTGGTCTCTATAGTTTCAACATGTCTAAAGCAATTGAAGGGGGTTTATCTGTAATGTGGGATAAAGAAGTAACAAATAATTTTTACGATCTATGTATTAAAGAAATTGAACTGGGGAATAGGCCAACCACATATTTTAATAAAGAAGGTTGGCAAAATATAGCTCAGAGATTCAACGAATTGACTGGTAGGGATTACGACAGGCTTAAATTAAAAAACAAATGGGACCAACTGAAGAAAGAATGGAAAATATGGAAAGAGTTGAAACGTGGCTCTACCGAGTTGGGGTGAGATCCCATTAAAAAGATGATTGATGCTCTAGCTGAATGGTGGGCTGAGAATTTAGAGGTCATTTTCTAAGTAATCCAGTAATTTTTTACTTCTCAATTTTATTACTTCTCAATTTTATTACTTCTCAAATTGATTAGAAACTAATCCCCCTAAATACAATGTTACAGGCATTACCAACAACGAAGAAATATAGACAGTGCGGGATTGAGCCAATGTTTGAGGAAAAACTTGACATTATCTTTAAGGGGGTTGTGGCGACTAGAAAGCATGCATTAAATCCAAGTGAGTTGGGATTTTCAGGAATACCAGATGACTTGCCATCTGAACAGGTTATAGCTGATGAGGAAATTCCTAGTATTAACCAAAAAGAGATAGAGGAGTTTAATTCCATGTCCAAAAGGCCCAAGCTTGCGAGGAGGAAGAAAGAGAAGGACAGTTTTGTTAAAAGCTCATTTGCGAAACTAATTGCAGCCTTTCAGCTCCGTCTCCCCCTGACAGTACGATTTNCGCCAAAAACCGCCATTTGAGCCCAAGTAACAGCCAATTCGCCGGTCTAGCCATCGACGAGGTCGATGGCGCTGTCGACGAGCCTTTGTATCAATTTTGTATGGACTCTCGAGAAAAACCCGCCGTCGGCGCTCAAGGCAAAATTTGCACAGTTTAGCCCAATATGCTTTATGCTCCAATTTTACTGGTTAGTGACAAGTCTTTTCAAAAATCAATCTGTAAGGAGTCATTCCAATAAGAGTTTTATAAGCAGTCATGTAAGCCCATAATGCATTATCCAGTCTAGTGGACCAATCTATTCTACTAGGGTTTACAGTCTTTTCAAGTATTTGTTTTTCTTTATTAGAAACTTCAGCTAACCCACTGGTTTGAGGATGATAGGCAGTAGAGATTCGATGAATAATATTAAACTTTCCTACCAATCTTTGAATGTATTTATTCCAAAAATGGGATCCTCCGTCAGTGATAATTATTCTAAGCATTTTGTATCTAGTGAAAAAAAATTTTCCTTAAAAACCTTGAAACACTTTGAGCATCACAACGAGGTAAAGCTTGTGCTTCAATCCACTTAGAAACATATTCTATTGTAATTAATATATATAAGTTTCCAAATGAAAGAATAAATGGTACCATAAAATCTAATCCCCAAACGTCAAAGATCTCAACTTCTAACATGAAAATTGAGATATATTGCCTACTCGTTGACATTGATCACAAGTTTTTATGTATTTATAAACATCCCGTCCCCAAACATCAAAGATCTCAACTTCCAATATGAAATTTAGAGGCATTTCATTTCTTCTAGCCAAACATCAAAGATCTCAACTTCTAACATGAAATTCAGAGGCATTTCATTTCTTCTAGATCCCATAAAATCTAATCCCTAAACGTCAAAGATCTCAACTTCTAACATGAAATTCAGAGGCATTTCATTTCTTCTAGATATATTGCCTACTTGTTGACATCGATCGCAAGTTTTTATGTATCTATAAACATCTCTAAAGATAGCAGGCCAATAAAATCTAACTTGTAAAGTTTTATAAGCAGTTTTATCAATCCCAAAATGTCCTCCAAATTCAGAATCATGACATTTCTGAATGATTAGCTCAGTTTTTTCATAAGATACACATCTCCTCATAATCAGAGCTTTACATTATTTATATAAATAAAGCTCATCCTAAAAATATGCTTTCGCATCATGAATAAATTTCCTTTGTTGTTGCAGTGTCAGCATAGGTGACAAAATATCACTTATAATATACTTAAGAATATCAGCATACCATGATATTTTCCACTTATTAATATTATAAAGTTGTTCATCAGGGAAATTGTCTATAATTTCATTGTCAGTGTCAGATGATTCTTGATTTTCTAATCTTGACAAATGATCAGTAATTTGATTATCAGTTCACTTTCTATCAATAACCACAAGATCAAATTCTTGCATCAAAAGTATCCATCTAATTAACCTTGACATCCTTCTTTTGCATCAGATATTTAATAGCAGAGTGATCAGTATGCACAACAAATTTAGCTTATCCTTCTTTTGCATCAGATATTTAATAGCAGAGTGATCAGTATGCACAACACATTTAGCCGCATCAAATATTTAATAACAGAGTGATCATTATGCACAACACATTTAGCTCCAATTAAATAAGATCTAAAGATATTTAATAGCAGAGTGATCAGTATGCACAATACATTTAGCTCCAATTAAATACGATCTAAATTCATCAAAAGTATCCATCTAATTAACCTTGGTTTGGCATCCTTCTTTTGCATTAGATATTTAATAACGTGATCAGTGTGCACAACACATTTAGCTCCAATTAAATAAGATCTAAATTTGTCTAAAGCACCAGTGTGCACAACACATTTAGTCCTAATTAAATAAGATCTAAATTTTTCTAAAGCATACACAATATGCACAACACATTTCACTCCAATTAAATAAGATCTGAATTTATCTAAAGCATACACCATGGCTAGTAACTCTTTTTCAGCAACAATATAGTTAATTTGTGCATCATTAAGAGTTTTAATGGCGTAGAATATAACTTTAAAAATCTTTTCATACCTTTGTCCAAGGACAGCTCCAATAGCATAGTCACTAGCATCATACATCAGTTCAAATGGTTTTTCCCAATTAGGTGAAACTATTATAGGGGCTGTGATTAATTTTTTCTTTAATAACTCAAAGGCGTTTAAACAGCTTTCAGTAAATTCAAATTTCTTGTCCTTTTCTAAAAGTTGGCATATAGGTTTGGTAATTTTTGAAAAATCTTTAATAAAAGGCCTGTAAAATTCAGCATGTCCAAGAAAACTCCCAACCTCTCTTACATTAGTAGGAGGTGTTAGTTTAGATATAACTTGAATTTTTGNCAGCCACCCCTAATGTGCCTAATAATTCGAGTATCACCCCTTTAAGGCCAACTGTGCCAGAGGGGATTCGAACCCCTGACCTAAGGGGTCTTATATCGAGGATGCCGACCAACAGGCCGAGGTTGCCGACCAACAGACCGAGGTATGCAACACACACACACACACACACACACCGTGTGTGTTGCGCGCTCGCACGTGTGCGTGCGTGCGCGTGCGTGCGCGTGCGTGCGCGTGCCGCATATTTCGGTCTGTTGGTTGACATCCTCAGTGTAAGACCTTAGGTCAGGGGTTTAAATCCCCTCAGGCACAGCTGGCCTTAAAGAGGTGGTACTCGAATTGTTAGGCGCATTAGAAGTGGTTGGAGGCACATATAATAGCATATGGTCATTTCTTTTTATAAAAAAAATGTGTATGTTTGTGTGTCTATGTCTATGTCTATGCCTGTGTGAAAATTATCTTTATGTAAATTATCCTATTTGGTTATCTGCTCAAATTACTATGGTGAATTGGCCTGACCACATTCTCTCACAAGCTTAATGAGTCGAATGACTTCATCACTTGAACCAGGTCTAACGACCATTGGTCATACATGCACTTAAAAGTGTCCTTTTCTCGAGCTTGTGAAAAGTGAACACTGCAAATTTATAACTAAAAAAATGATTTGTCCAACCCAAATATGCTTGATCCAAGTCCTAATGTAATGCTAAATACACTTCCTTATTATGAAACTTAAAGATTATATATATTACAAAAATATAAATTGAAGTAGCGTAAAGAATGCTCAAGTCCTCAAAATATTAATGACTTCAGGTGTTTCTCACCATCTATCTAAATCATATTATCAGAGTATTCAATTATTAGAATATCATTATGCATATATTGCACTTTTATCTTATCTTAAGGGATTTATTAAATAGTTCTAACATTCAAGATTTGATGGGTAAGAAGAATGAATGGTGCATAGATCTATATGTTTGTACATCTTCAATAAAAGATCTATGAAATCCTTGTTCAAATACTACGATCATCTTGCANATAACATTTTAAGTGCCTTAAAGATAAAATTTTAACATTTAATATATTAGATATATTAAAAAAAAGATTAAAGATACATTTTTGGGGATTGAAATTTGCATATACGCCTTTGGAATGTGATTTTTTAACCCTAAATATTGAATTTCAAAATTTAGAATCTGTATTGAAATAGTTTTGACGGAATCGTAGTGCTGCGGCGCAGGCATAGAAACTATTTGAAATAATGGTTATTTAGATTTTTAATATTGTAAATTAATTAATTGGATATTAATTAATTAAATATGTTTAAACAGTTGTGTAAATTTAACTTATACAAATATTAATTTACGGAAAGTAATATTAATATTTGAACATATTTAAATTCATACATGTGGTGATGCCTTAATGGGTGGAGCCCAAATGACATCCTCCCCTTTACATGAAAAAGATCCCCATATTTATAATCATAGGAGAATCTGGAAAATTACATCCTTGTCCTTGAGAGTTACAAGTCATTATGCTCTTAAGAGTTACAAATCATTATGCTCTTGGGAGGTACAAGTTTTCATTGGCACCTTCCATATGTCTCTCACCTTTTCATAAATTTGGCATATTTTCATTGTTGGATCTACCATATGAGGTGGCTAGTCGGTTGACTAGGTGGCCGACCGAAAGATAAGACCGCTCGATTTCTTATACTATCAGCATTTTTCAAACACACATAAGTAAAGATACAACTTTGTCTATCTTTCAAGAAGTAAGAGACTTTGGGGCATTCGTGCATGTCCAAAAAATACTAATAATATAAAAAATCAGTCAATTGTATCTTTTGGTTAGCCACCCCAACATACTAACTAACCACCTCTCCGAGTAAATCCAATAATGAAAAGATGTCAGGTTTATGAAAAGGGCGAGAGATACGAAAGGTACCAATGAAAACTTGTAACTCTTAGAGACAATGATGTAATATTTTAGATCTCCTCATGATCTATAAATAGGGGGATTTTTATCATGTAAAGGCGAGGAAGCCATTTGAGCTCTACAACTATTTAGGTATCATTATTCCCTTCTTTTGTAACAAGATCTTACAATATATAAAATGGATCTGAGAGCCTGAGGAATAGCCCTACTTTGCCCCTCTAAGGGCAATCACTGTATCACTCTTCTCTCTCTCTCTCTCTCTCTCTCTCTCTCTCTCTCTGTGTGTGTGTGTGTCTTCTCCCCCAGTCTCATTCTCTATACTTTAGGAATAGTTAACATGACAAATTTGGATCTAACATGACAATTTCTCAAGATCCAACCATTCTAACCCCTCCAAGGAAGGTTGGAAGCGCCAAAGCCGTGGAAAATTGAGATTCCAACCCACAAGAATTTAGTTCTAAGGCTTGCAATGGGAGGTCACCCGACTTCTCGAGGGATTGGCTATGAATGTGATTCCTAACCTAGGGCTTTATCTAGGAAACAATCGGCCAATCAATAAGCATATGGTCGTGTCAACTACTACCAGTCTGCGAACTTTCCTAGCATAGGAAAACAAAAAGCTAGGACGACCCCACAAAATTAGCCAATCCAAAGGCATATCGTTGGGTCGACTGGTATTGTTTGGCCAGTCACATCATCTGGTAATGGACAATTAATTGCGTCGGACGATATAGGGTGATTGATCAGACCGGCCTTGTGTGGTTGACCAAAACCCACAACACCTAATAAAAACTATTATTAGGGTTGGCTAGGAAAGAAAATGCAAATGGATTTTAGAAAATGTCACCGTCGCAAATGTTGATTGACATCCTAAGCTCATGCCCCGGTAGCTCTCCTAATTGTAGAAGAGAAGATGAAACTCCGGCCATGCTCCCGTAAGTTCTTGAGCTTCACTCCTTCCCGGATGAAGAAAAACCTTTTTAGAAAGGGATTTTGGCTAGATTACACTGAAGTTTTTGAACTCCGACGAAGTTCCGACGAAGCTCCAACGATGCTTCAGTAATGCTCCCTCTACAGAGCTAGGTCAAAGTTCTCCTAGACTTGACCTACAGGAATTTGGTCGGAGAGGAAGAGGATTGAAGAAGAAGAAACCCCCTTCTTTTAACCTTCCCTAGTGCTCTTTACTCCAAAGCCTCCAGGAGAGTCTTCAAGCACAAAGGAAAAAGCTCACTCTTTCTCTCACAAAATTTGGAGAAGAAAAAGAAGCTCCCCCTTAAGAAATACTCTCACCAGATGGAAGAATGGAGAAGAGGATGGTTGCCTTGGTTGCTCCTCCCCTTTCCATAAGCCTTGCATTCTCTTCCCCTCCTCCAACAGCTCCAAGTGTCTCAAAAGTGGACCTATGTGACCTCCAAACTTTCTCATGCCAATTATCCCCTATTCCCTTGATCAGGGTTTCTGGCTGCTTAAGGGGGTTTTTCGACGAGGTTGGTGAAGCTGTCGAGGACAGAAATCAGAAAGGTTGGGCGATCCGGTGGGTTCATGCCCGAGGCCCGCATAATTACGTTGGATTCTTGGGTTGGGCAGCATGGTCACATCGCCCTCAAGCGTGGTCACACTGCCCGGGTGACCTAGATGATTTTCTAGAGCTCGCGACGTGGGCACGTTGGATTCGGGGTGCTCACTCCTGGGGTTAGGCGTGACCACACCCAATCTAAGCGTGGTCACGCCGGACCCCCACGGCGTGACCCCCNTAGGTTTTTAATTTAGGATTTGAAGTAAGAAATTTGATTCTTTAATAAAAAAATATAAATTAAAATAAAATCATCAAGAATGCAATTTTGCTAATGCATTTTTAAACCGAGTTGCTTCGATTATGGGTGTAAATGAGTCGAGTTGAGTCNTTTTAATTTAAGATTTGAAGCAAGAAATTTGATTCTTTGATAAAAATATATATAAAATCATCACGAATGCAATTTTGCTAATGCATTTTTAAACCGAGTTGCTTCGATTATGGGTGTAAATGAGTCGAGTTGAGTCGAGCTTGAGCCGTCCTCAGCTTGAGATTGATTAATTTTATCGTGCTTGAGCTTGAGGTTAAGTCTGAAAGTTTGAGCCGCTTTGCGAGCCGATTTGTTCAATAGAAATGAGAAAAAATAATGATAATTTAAGTTAGATTTATAATAAGTTGATAAATAGAATGATTAATTAGTAGATAAACAATATGAAATCACTTAATTTCAATAATAATATTATTATTTTTTTAACATTTTAAGTGCCTTAAAGATAAAATTTTAACATTTAATATATTAGATATATTAAGAAAAAGATTAAAGATACTTTTTTGGGGATTGAATTTGCATATACGCCTTTGGAATGTGATTTTTTAACCCTAAATATTGAATTTCAAAATTGAGAATCTGTATTGAAATAGTTTTGACGGAATCGTAGTGCTGCGGCGCAGGCATAGATGCTTTGTCGCACTATTTTGTTACAGTAATTTTTGTTATAATATTGTAATAATTATTGCTCTGTTTTTCTTCTTGAAATAATGGTTATTTTGATTTTTAATATTTTAAATTAATTAATTGAATCAAAATGCTATCAAAAAATAGGTTCTTTTGTGGATATTAATTAATTTAAGATGTTTAAACAGTTGTGTAAATTTAACTTATACAAATATTAATTTACCCAAAGTAATATTAATATTTGAACATATTTAAATTCATACATGTGGTGACAGTGATGTGTTGGATCCAAACTTGTCATGTTGATCATGCCCAAAGCATAGAGCGTGAATCCGAGAGAGTGGAAAAATAGTGCATGAGAGAGAGAGAGAGAGAGAGAGAGAGAGAGGGAGAGGAGCGACACAATGATTTCTCCTAGAGGGGCAAGTGGGGGTGTTCCTCAGGCTCTTGGACCCATTTTATATATTGAAAGTTCTTGTTACAAAAGGGGATCGTGATGCCTTAATGGGTGGAGCTCAAATGACATCCTCCCCTTTACATGAAAACGATCCCCATATTTATAATCATAGGAGAATCTGGAAAATTATATCCTTGTCCTTGAGAGTTACAAGTCATTATGCTCTTAAGAGTTACAAATCATTATGCTCTTGGGAGGTACANATTCAATAATAATAATAATTTTTTTAGCATTTTAAGTACCATAAAGTAAAATTTTAACATTTAATATATTAGATATATTTTTCGTTAATTGTTTTTTTAAACAAGTGGGCTCACGAGCTAAGAAGTAGAGTCGGGGCTGGCTTGAGTTGATTATTAGATATATTAGATATATTTTTTTAGCATTTTAAGTACCATAAAGATAATGATGATTAATAGCTTAGTCTATTAGTTCATTGAGCTCAGTGTATTAGTTCATTGAGCTCAGCTCATGAGCCATTTTTCAAGCCGAGCTCGAGCTGGCACACGAGTTGGGTTGGCTCACTTGAACCCCTAGCTTCGTCGAATCACAAAAATTAATTCGACGTTACTTCATATATTAGGAAGTTTTACAACCATATGAATCAATATTTGTGCATTTATAGATTTAGGAACACGCATCGAAATGGAAGACAACAACACATAACAATAAGAAATCATGAATCAAGGTATGCTTATGCAATTTAGTCTTGTTTCTCTTAATGATTTGACATGAAATATTCAGTGTATCATGAATAAAATCTTTGGTTTATGATTTTGTCAAAATTTTTCAACAAGTGTTATCAAAGTCAACTCCATGATAAACCATTAAGAAGCATGTTTTTATTTTATTTTATTTTATTTTATTTATTTATTTTAAGTTTAGTTTTCTTGGATTTGTGTATTTTGACGAAGAACCCTAATTTTTGTCATTGATATTTTCTTAATTAGGTTTTTCAAGGATATTTTATGTCATTAGTTGTGTAAATTCAAGGCAACTTTACATTTCATAATAATATGATGATTTGTTGTTGTCATATTATGAATAAAAAAAAGATTAAAGATACTTTTTTGGGGATTGAAATTTGCATATACGCCTTTGGAATGTGATTTTTTAACCCCAAATATTGAATTTCAAAATTTAGAATCTGTGTTGAAACAGTTCTGACGGAATTGTACTGCTGCGGCAGGTATAGATATGTTGTCCAACTATTTTGTTATAGTACTTTAATAATTATTGTTCTATTTTTCTTTTTGAAATAATAGGCTCTTTTGTGGATATTAATTAATTTAAGATGTTTAAATAGTTGTGTAAATTTAACTTATACAAATATTAATTTATCAAAAGTAATATTAATATTTGAACATATTTAAACTCATACATGTGGTGATAGTGATGTGTTGGATCCAAACTTACCATGTTGATCATGCCCAAGGCATAGAGCGTGAATCCGAGAGAGAGGAAAAAGAGTGCATGAGAGAGAGAGAGAGGGAGAGAGGAGCGACACAACGATTTCACCTAGAGGGGCAAGTGGGGGTGTTCCTGAGGCTCTTAGACCCATTTTATATATTAAAAGTTCTTGTTACAGAAGGGGATCGTGATGCCTTAATGGGTGGCGCCCAAATGACATCCTCCCCTTTACATGAAAAAGATCTCCCTATTTATAATCGTAGAGGAATCTGGAAAATTACAACATCTTCCTTGAGAGTTCAAATCATTATGCTCTTGGGAGGAATAAATTTTCATTGGCACTTTCCATATGTCTGTCACATTTTCATAGTTCTGTCATCTTTTCATTTTTGGATCTCCCATAGGAGGTGGCTAGTCAAGCGACGGGGTGGCCGACCAAAAGATAAGACCGACTGATTTCTTATATTATCAGCATTTTTCGGACATACATAAAGAAATATATGACTCTGTCTATCTTTCAAGAAGCAAAAGACTTGAGGGCATTTGTGCATATCCAAAAAAATACTAAAAATATAAGAAATTAGTCGGTTGTATCTTTCAGTTATCCACCCAAGCTACCGACTAACCACCTCTCCAGGTAAATCCAGTAATGAAAAAATGTCAGGTTTATGAAAAGGGCGAGACATACGAAAAGTACAAATGAAAACTTGTAACTCTTAGAGACGACGATGTAATTTTTTAGATATCCCCATGATCTATAAATAGAGGGATCTTTATCATGTAAAGGGGAGGAAGCTATTTGAGCTTTACAACCATTTATGCATCATTATTCCCTTCTTTTGTAACAGGATCTTACAATGTATAAAATGGATCTAAGAGCCTGAGGAATAGCCCTACTTTGCCCCTCTGAGGGCAATGACTATATCACTCTTTTCTCTCTCTCTCTCTCTCTTTTTCCTCTCCCCCAGTCTCATGCTCTATACTTTAGGCATGTTCTTGACAAATTTGGATCCAACACGAAAATTTCTCAAGATTCAACCATTCTAACCCCTCCAAGGAAGGTTGGAAGCGCCAAAGCCGTGGAAAATTGAGATTCCAACTCACTAGAATTTAGGTCTAAGGCTTGCAATGGGAGGTCACCCGACTCCTCAAGGGATTGCCAAGAATGTGATTCCTAACCTAGGGCTTTATCTAGGAAACAATCGACTAATCAATAAGCATATGGTCGGCAACCAAAAACCTAGGGCGACCCACAAAATTAGCCAATCCAAAGGCATATGGCCGGGTCGACTGGTATCGTTTGACCAATCACATCGTCTGGTGATGGACAATTATTTGCGTCAGACGATACAGGATGACTGATTAAACTCGCCTCATGTCGGTGACCAAAACCCACAACACCTAATAAAAACTACTATTAGTGTTGGCTAGGAAAGAAAATACAAAGGGTTTTTAGAAAATCTCACAGCCACGAATGTTGATTGACATCCTAAGCTCATGCCCCGGATGAAGCTCTCCTAATAGTAGAAGAGAAGATGAAACTTTGGACATGCTCGAGTGAGGTCCTGGGCTTCACTCCTTCCTGGATGAAGAAAAACCTTTTTAGAAAGGGATTTTGGGTAGATTACACCGATGTTTCTGAACTCTGGCCAAGTTCCGACAAAGCTCCAGCGATGCTTCAGTAATGCTCCCTTTCCAAAGCTAGGACAAAGTTCTCCTAGGCTTGACCTACAAGAAGTTGGAGAAGGAAAAGCCCACTCTTGCCCTCACAAAATTTGGAGAAGAAAAAGAAGCTCCCCCTTAGGAAATGCTTTCCCGAGATGGAAGAATGGAGAAGAGGATGGTTGCCTTGGTTGCTCCTCCCCTTTCCATAAGCCTTGCATACTCTTCCCCTCCTCCAACAGCTTCAAGTGTCTCAAAAGTGGACACATGCCACCTCCAAACTTTCTCATGCCAATCATCCCCTTGATTATTCCCTTGATCAGGGTTTCTGGCTGCTTAAGGGTGTTTTCCGACGAGGTTCGTGGAGCTACCGATGACAAAAATCGAAAAGGTCAGGCGACCTGACGGGATCATGCCCGAGGCCCGCATAATTACGCTGGGCTTTTGGGTTGGGCGACATGGTCACATCGCTCTCAAGCGTGGTCACACCGCCCGGGTGACCTAGATGATTTTCTAGAGCTAGCAACGTGAGCATGCTGGATTCAGGGTGATCACTCCTGGGGTTATGCGTGACCATACCCAATCTAAGCGTGGTCACGCTGGACCCCCACGACGTGACCCCCACAAGCATAGGCCTTCAAAAAATTTGGTCGAAGAGCAATTTAAGTTGCATGTAAATCTTGAAAATTTGGATACGAGTAAATCATTACCCTCGACCATCCATAGAGGCCGCAAATGGATCTCAAGGCTCGAGAAGATACTCCACACATGTATTGTATCAAAAATAGCTGCTAAGAGTCATTCTTCAAGACCATGAAGAACGCCAATCTTTTTCTTCTAGATGGAAGAATGCGAGCTAAATGCAGTTATCCATCTTTGTCATTCATCCAACCACGTTGAGTTTTGCAGCACGAGTCATCTTCCATGCTCTTTCAAAAAACATTTAAAAAAAAAAAATAGATGACTCAGCATGAAATGACAAATTTAAATAAAGTTAATGGAATTGGTGCTGTCGTGGTCACCTTTTGGAAAATGATGATGCATTTAAAATTATATTTGATTAGTATTTGACATAGATTTTAAGGTATGAAACGAATTATGAGATGTTTATTAATTAAAAAATATTCCGCTTTAAATTAAAAATTATATAGGACTTTGATTTCAACAAAGATTATAGTCAAACTGACCGACTTGATGAGATAAGCTTAATGACACCAAAATTGATCTAATTTGAGTTAAAGAAAGCTCTATTCGAGCAGTTAAATCATTTTTTGAAGTTTTTGGCAATTAAATGTAGGATAAAATGAATTTCAAATCTGGCACTTATAATCAAATGAATTGTGTTGATAAGCCGAATACAACGAGCCATGATCACTCAATTTTGAAATCAACAGACATTTAAATGTCCATAAAATATCATTTGATCAAAAGAATCATTATGAGCCGTTTGATGGAGTAGTCTGGTTCCTACTATATTTATAAGGGATGTCATTCTTAGACATTATAAATAGAGCCCTAATACCTTCATGAAAGGAAACTAAGAGCTAGAGGGAGACCGGAACCTGGAGGAGAATGGACGAAATTTGAGAGTTGTTCTAGATTTGAAGACCTGACAATCACATAGTTGTTGACCCCTGCTCTCCGGCAGTCGTCAACCACAATTAGTCGCCCCTCATGCAACGACATACCTCGAAGACAATATATTGAAATTTCAGTGATCATTCCCAGTAGCAACTGCTCCCGACCATTGTACAACACAACCTTCTACGTACGAATAGTGTATCCGGAGGGACTTCATAACCCTTTCCTGTCTATGGGACAAAAAGTTTATACTTGTACTAACAAATTTATAATGGATCATTCTAATTGGGCTAGGCATCATGATTTTTTCTAGTTTTCCACATAATAAAACTCTAGTGTCTCTACTAATTATTTTTATTATGTGTGTGTGTGTGTGTTGGATTTTTATACAATGCTAAGATGCTAAATAATCATTGTATTATCACGAATATTTCAATGTGCAATTGTTTGGTACTGCCTATGGAAAACATAATCTCACCATCAAAGAGCTTATAAACTTGCAGAATGACCAACAGACGTAATATTTGTAATAACGAAATATCAAATTCTAACACCCACCACTCTCTAAGGTAATCATGGAGCAAGGAATATCGAGCATCAATTCCTTCCCTCTATGAAAGGCATTATCTTGTCGGCGAAGTGCTTTGGGACCATCCTTGGAAGACCGAGTGTGCAAAATGGAGAAATCTCAACATGAGAATCTTCAGGTCCTACGTGAGGGCCGGCAGTCGATGCCCGCATAGCTTGACAAGGTCTACTTGTCACAAGGTTAAGAGTATATAGAGAATCCCCCGCTTACTCATACTAAGCCTCCTCCTATTATGATTGAATTCCTCCTCCAACAGACCAAGTCATTTATCTCCTCAATACTATAAGTTCCACTCATCCATCCTGTGCAGCTAGACTGGTTAGTAACTCTCCAACACTCACCGGAGACATAGCTCTATCATGCCTTACCGATGCTCCCAAGGAGCTGCAACGCCTTGTTTGAGGAGATTTCTCTCAAGGCTGTAATTCCATCAGAGTCCTCCTGATGTTTTCTTTTAACTTCAGGGCTCCTGCTATAATATTTTATTCCTTGAAGAAGCTATATATTCAACTAATTTAATAAATATATTATTGATACATATCAAGCATACATCAGCCACGTGCGGAATAAGTCATTAGCATGCACAATTCAATTAAATTAAAAATTGAGGGTAATACATGTTTTGGACACATGTATGATTTATAGATTATGTAGGGCCAAAAATTAATAATTGAATTTTTCTAACCATCATTTATTTATTTATTACAAAATCATAAAATTTATAATTATTTAGATTTTATTAATGCATGTAATCTTTATTTTAATTACTACATCATTTTATTTATTGCTTAAGATATATAATTTCTTTTTTTAAAATTTTTTTTGCATCATCTTGGTGTATATGTAATTACATAAATGTCTAAAATTGAGAAATATTATACAAATACAGTCAATTTATTATTTTTCTTAAATTAAATATAATTTAAGTACACCGGGAATTAACACACATAATTCTTATGTATTTATATTTTTTTTTATTTACATATCACATCAAAAATATCATCATTATTAACTATATAAAAATGAAATACACATTTTCATATAGAAATTTATAACTCCAGAGCGTTATAAATGTAAATATTAAACTTCAGGTGGTAGATATGTAAATACATAAAAAGTATGTGATAAATATGAAATTTTTCTATAGATTTAATTAGTTGGTAGTGCCCGCTAATGTGAGACTTTAACAAGTCCTCCTTACCCACCCTTGAGATGATTGTGCCACAAAAGTCAACCCTCCACAAAAGTCAACATACAACATTTAATTTTCTCTGGTTGGAATTTTCGTGAAACCCCTTATCCTTATTACCATGACCTAAGATCTTGAAAGAAGTCAACCCAGTTGGGCTGTAGGGATGTGAAGGCGAGTCATCCAGTCCCAACTTCCCGTCCTAGCATTCAGATGCATGCGCCTAACCGCTTGATCATCCTTAGATATTCACCTTTTATCGTTCGACCATCTGTTAATTCTTTACGCTCATTCAGCCTCAGACACATGGCCTCGGTAAGCTTTTAGCCTTAATCATTCAATCTCGATCACTCACCCTCGGTTACTCGTCCTCGCACGACTCTCATTTCTAACTTGTAGTTGCGTATGGTGGCCAAATCTATTGCTTTTTGGTCATTTGAGATTGCTTGCTCTGGTTGATGTCTAATGTGTCGTCTAATGTGTGATGCTCGGACTCTTTTGACATATGATGACCAGAAAAAATCCCTTTCTGGCCTTATTGTTATAAAGCCATGCACAAGACGATCCTTTCATTTTCCAAAAAAATAAAGTTAACAATAGTAATATTTTTTTATAAAATATGAATGATTTGAGGGTTGTGCATGTAAATATAAAAGTTTAGGTGTTTGTAAATATATAAAATTGTGTGGTATGTATGTGAATGCTCCATTTTTTTAGAACATATCCCAACAATTAAACTCTTTCCTAAAAAACTAAATGACTATCTGAAATCTCTTCTACTTCTCTCACCATTGTTCGGAGCTAATTATAAGGTGAAACTCAACATATATATATATATCTGTGTGCGCGCGCACGTGAATACCGTGGTCTGTTAGTAGAGCAGCCTCTCTGAACGTCGTAAATAAAGATTGGAATTATGATAATTTTGCGCGAAATAAAAAGAATATGCTTCAGACACAAGTAGAAAATGTTCCATTATCCCATGTCTTCACATATCAACCACCTAAATTTTACTTTTTACATTCAAACCACCTCAAATTTGGCACCATTTCAACCTCTAAAAACAGATGTTCATATAGATGTGAGGTGGTATGTATGTAAAATTGAAGTTTAGGCGTTAGATATGTAAATAAATAAATAAAAATGAATGGTATGAATGTAAATCTTTCTTAAATTTTGGGTCCCACGTTTATTGATCCAAGTATACATCACTATACACTTATTGGTGTAGATGCTGACCGCGAGTGCGATTTGTTCCAATGAAAGAGAAGCATTGTTCCCATTATAGACTAACGCCACCACGTCTACTTATTCATTCATACAAGCCCTCCAATTCCTATGTATTTACAAACATAAGACTTGAGCTTCACTTTGTTTTACATTTATAACCCCAAAATTTTCTCTATTATTTATTTTTATTTATATTTTTCTAGATATTTTTAGGAGATATGGGAGCAAAATAGAAAGAGGATGCTTCAGACACTTATTTGCAAGAACTTATTTGACCACTTTTATATATATCATTGGAGTATCAATATTCAGATGAAAAGGATTTTTGCTCTTTGCAAGAACTTATTTATTCTTTGGTCTCATACCAAGCGAGAAGATAATAAGGCTGCTCACTGGGCGGCTAAATGGGGTTTGAAGATGCGGGGTGCTACAGTCTCGAAGATTATTCCTTATAATTTGATGCTTTTAGCCTTAAAGGATGCTGAATAATTTGGTGGCTATTTGGTTGCTCTTAATTATGTTGTTTTCTGTTATGGTTTTTCTTTGATTCGTTTTTTGTGGCTTCGATTGTCTGGTGTTTTGTGTGTTGAGTCTTGTTATGTTTTGGTGTAGGTGGGTTGTATTTTTCTTTTTTGGAGAAATCTCCTTTTTACTTTATTTGTGTATTTATAGGGTGTGTGTGTTGAGACCTCTTTCCCGGGCTTATATATTTTTTCCTGTGTAATAAAAAAATATAACCCAGTTTTGCTTATATATTAATTTAAAGGAAACGGTATTTGAGCCCAGTGGGCCCCAAATACTACTTCCCCTTTGTGCTCGGACATCTATGATTGGATGTCTGCGTCATGTGCCTAATATTCCAGAGCCCGCGCGTCACGGTGGGATCGAAACCTTGACCTGAGGAGAATTTGACCCCGCCACCAACAGGCCAAGGCTTGCAGCGTGGATACACACACACACACACACACACCATGTGCGTGTGTGCGCGCGCACGTGGGGGCGTGTGAGTGTGTGTGTGTGCCATGTACCTGGGTTTGTTAGTTGGCATCCTCAATGTAAGAACTTAGGTTGAGGGTTTGAATCCCCTCAGGCACTGTTGGCCTTGAGGAGTAGTAGTCGAATTGTTAAGTGCATTAGAAGTGACTGGAGGCTCGTATAATAGCATCTGTCCATTTATTTTTTAAAAAAATGTGTGTTTGTGTGTCTATGTCTATGCCTGTAAGAAAATTATGTTATGAAAATTATCCTATTTGGATATCTGGTCAAATTACTATGATGAATTGTCCTGACCACATTCTCTCACAAGCTTAATGATTTGAATGACTTCTTCCCTTGAACCAATTCTAACNGTGTGTGTGTGTGTGTGTGTGCACGCGGGGGCGTGTGCGTGCGTGTGTGTGCCGCATACCTGGGTCTGTTAGTTGGCATCCTCAATGTAAGAACTTAGGTCGTTGAATCCCCTCAGGCACAGTTGGCCTTAAGGAGGTAGTAGTCGAATTGTTAAGTGCATTAGAAGTGACTGAAAGCTCGTATAATGGCATCTGACCATTTCTTTTTTAAAAAAAATATGTGTTTGTTTGTCTATATTTGTCTTTGTAAAAATTGAATTATGTAAATTATCTTATTTGGTTATCTGGTCAAATTACTATGGTGAATTGTCCTGACCACATTCTCTCACAAGCTTAATGATTTGAATGACTTCTTCCCTTGAACCAATTCTAACAACCATTCGTCATACAAGCCACTTAAAAGTGTCCTTTTCTTGAGCTTGTGAAAAGTGAACACTGCAAATCTATAACACTAACAAAATGATTTGTCCAACCCAAATATGCTAGATCCAAGTCCTAATGTAATGCTAAATATGCTTCCTTATTATGAAACTTAAAGATTATATATATATTACAAAAATATAAATTGAAGTAGCGTAAAGAATGCTCAAGTTCTCAAAATATTAATGACTTAAGGTGTTTCTCACCTATCCATCTAAATCATATTATCAGAGTATTCAATTATTAGAATATCATTATGCATTTATTGCACTTTTATATTATCTTAAGGGATTTATTAAATAGTTCTAACATTCAAGATTTGAATTAAAATAGTTGTTCCTCATCAAATAGGTAAGGAGAATGAATGGTGCACAGATCTATATGTTTGTACATCTTCAATAAAAGATCTATGAAATCCTTGTTCAAATACTACGATCGTCTTGCANCAGGTGTTTCTCACCTATCCATATACATCATATTATCAGAGTATTCAATTATTAGAATATCAATATGCATATATTGCACTTTTATCTTATCTTAAGGGATTTATTAAATAGTTCTAACATTCAAGATTTGAATTAAAATAGTTATTCCTCATCAAATGGGTAAGGAGAATGAATGGTGCATAGATCTATATGTTTGTACATCTTCAATAAAAGATCTATGAAATGCTTGTTGAAATACTACGATCGTCTTGCACCCTTTTTCTTTTGACTATACCAATAGGACATCACTTTTTTAAGAGTAATAAGAGATGGACTAGCATCATCTACCTTCTTAATCTCTTGGTCTATAGGTTTAATGGTAAAGGTATGGTCCTTTGTCCTCCACTTTTCCTTACACTTCATGCTCCTTTCATACCTTATCATTAACTTATTTTTTTGGATGGCTTGATCAATAATAAGCACTACCATGCTCTCCTCATTACCCACCTAGTTCTCCCTTTTTAAAAAATTATGAATAAATAGGTCAAAAGCATTCAATCTTTCCTCTAATCTTATTTAAATGTTCTATAGCCTAATTTAGCCACTCCTCATTTCATATACATTAACCAAATATTAGTCTAACCCTTTATAAGAGAGTATAATTAACTTATAACTAAATATGTTTTTATAATCTTCCCCACTTTCATTTTAAAAATGGTGGTGCTTGCTTACCAGTGTAACTCTAGCTAGGATAAACATAATAAAACTTCATACAATGAGCTAACAAAAGTCTTCCTCATTAAATTTATAGATCAACATAAATGATGAACAATCATCTATAACAAACAAATTAAGAGTTATTGATCAAAAAAATAAGTTAACTATTTTGCATAATTTGAAATAATGCAGACACCTATATCCTTATGTGTTATTAAACACAAATAATATTTGGTCGTGCACACTTTATTACTCTTTAATTCATCATCCTTGGACATTTTTCCCATTGAATCTCACATTTCTCCTCCCTAGCTCTATATAGCATCATAATGTCAGTATTAAAGTAATGTTGCATATCAAGTAACAGTGTACTAGATTACAGCATTATTTCCAAGGAATTGACCTCTTGGTATATTAAATATTTCTTCAGCACAATTAATATTTTCTTTCATGCCAGTCTATATCATAGGTATCCAAAAAATGTCTCCTCATCTTCAATGTAGGATAGATTCTTAGCAAAAATATCATTCTATTTATCATGATTAAGAAGAAAAACATTTATAAGGAAATACAATTTATAGAGAAATCTAGCCCAATATTTTACACATCATTTACATTGTGCTCTCCATAAAACCTTTCTATATATCAATATTTTTTAGGTTCCTTGCCCAATTTATGCAACTCTTGTGCATCCCACTGCTTTTACCTAAACTTCTCAAATCAAATTTCTTTAAATCATAAGTTAGTGGTCAAGGAAAATTTAATAACGCCTAAGATGATATTCTTCCCTCTAATATTAAACCCAATGGACCATCTCTGGTTCTTACCATCATTAAAAATTCTTAAAAATATTTGATGATTCAAAGTCCCAAAGAATAATATTTTAAGAGTTTTAAGGAAATTATCAAATGAAATCTCTTAGGATTACAAGTGAGATCATAAGTCTCAAATTATTAAATCATTTTTATATCACCGATTCACAGCATCAATGTATGTGAATTAAGCACTAAAATGCTTCTCTTTTAATATAATTATAGTGAACATCTCAATATATATAGCCAAAAAAATGAAGTAAAATAAAATATGACATCTTGATTAAACCATGACCAACTAATGATTGAAACAACTTCGATCATCTTTAAATTATGATCAAATCATCTTCAAATCATCTTCAAATCATCCTCAAATTATAATCAAATCATGATTAGAAAAACCTTCAATCAACATTCAAAGCGCATATGGACCATGATCAAATAACCTCCAAATCATATTTGAATACGCTTTATACAATGAGCATAACTTGATTAAACCACAATTAAAAGTGATCAAATAATCATTACACTGTTTTATATTAATGATTGAATCATGAACATTCATCTCATACATTTTTTATCACGATTGAATAATGGTTCAGTCATGGTTTTGATCAAAATTCAAATATTGTTCTAATCTTGATCAAAGATATTTTGAACATCATTTGATCATGATACAATCATTTTTAAAAAATTATACAAATATACTTGAAGATTATTTAAACATGTTTTAATAATGATTCAAAGATGAAGGCAGTTCAAAAATAATTTTAATATGTTTGCATCAAATAGTTTAATATTTAGTGGTACTTAATCACATTGGTATTGACTGGTCATAGAAATCTCAAACCCTTGACTTCAACTCTCAACGCTTAAGGATCTATGGTCGTCTATCTCCAACATAACACTCTTCCCCACCCAAACTTTTCATCTTATCCTCCTAACCTTCTTTGGTCATCCAACTGTATTTTCCTATCCAAAATTTCATCATTTTCTTAGCTTAATCAGCATTAATTTTCCTTAAATAGCTAAGTCTAAACCTAAATTTCAACATTCTATTAGAAATGAAATAATAAAGGGCAATGATGTAGTTCCAGCAAACTATTTTTTAGAATTCATACATGTCATGCATGTGAAGAAGGTGAGCCCAATTTGGCAAAAATGGCAAGTTTATTAAATACAAGAATTCGGTGGTATGTATATAAATGCCCCAAAACAACATTTCCTGGTAAAAGGCTGAATGAATATCCAATTAAGCATGTATGATTAGACTAAATGCTAAAACCAAAAGCTTACTTTGTTCAGAAATTTTAAAATACGGCAATTTCATTGCACTTGGAGATGATGAACTAATAAAGAAAAGATGAGACAGTAATCAAAGTAGCAGTGTACCGCTGCGCAATTCCACTGGCCCTGTTATAGTGGTGTTGCGAATCCTACAAAAATGAAAGAAAATAATTAAATCTCAATCAATAAAAAGCTCCAAAAATACGAAATTAATTTTTTTTTTCTACCTTACCATATGGAGTAACAAAAAACAAATAAAGCCTTTCGAGGGGAAAAAATTGGCATGAATAAATGTTCATATGTTTGATTTATTATGATTCTTCCCTCTTAACTTTCAAATATAAATAACTAAAGCACTATAAATCAAACTTTCTTCTTGGACATTAGAGCGAATTTAATCACAAAATATATTCAAGGACTTAAAACCGAGATCTCCTGGTTGAAAGAAAAAACTCTAGATTGGAAAAGCAAACTGAAAACTCCTGAATTTAATCACATGAGCAGTCAGAGTGAGGAGAATAAAACAGAGAACTCGTGAATTTTTTTAATGCAGAATCCACTTTTTCTAGATTAGATAAGCAAATTATATGGAATGGCCGATTGATGCA